>JBBYHK010472216.1:0-19843 GCA_038382065.1 Adansonia grandidieri | reverse complement strand
CATGCATGACTTATGCACTAAAAAGACCCACATGTTTTCTCTCCCTCTTCTCTTGGTTTCTTGTGGTCAATTTCCTTGTTGGGGTTTAGGATCTCAATTTGTTTATGCATGTACAGATGGGACTTTCTTCTTTACAGTCTGGCTATCAAGGTCTAGTTGTCAATTAATTTGTCCAATTTCTTTTAGTTCATCATTGTGCTTTTCTAGTGGTGAGGAAATTTCTAAATGGCTGTAATATATAATATGTGAATATACTTTTTGAATTCAAACAGCTGTGTAATATCAAATAACAACAATGTA
Organism: Adansonia grandidieri; assembly: GCA_038382065.1. Lineage (NCBI taxonomy): Eukaryota > Viridiplantae > Streptophyta > Magnoliopsida > Malvales > Malvaceae > Adansonia > Adansonia grandidieri. The sequence continues at coordinate 19,543 of JBBYHK010472216.1, read as the reverse complement.
AAATTATGCATCAGAGTCTCAAAATGGAAGATTCCATTTCATTGATGCTGTTTTCCACCCAATTCTGGTAGGTGGTACTTTTGATTGAAAAGAACAGGTATAAACGCTAAGATTCTCATAAATGGACAGCATTTGAGTGGAAAAAAGAATGAATAGTACGGTGGATAGAGCCCTGGGAATGGGATGTATTGATGAAGATACAATTTGGACACCAAGGTTATTTTCGGTCGGGATGACAGACAGAATGCCCCAGTTGACAGTAGTTTTAATTCTTTTAGAAGGGACATGGAACATGTGCAATCACAGGCAACAACGCTACTGGAGAGAAGTGATCCTGCAAATTTTAGCTTAGGACATAGATTCATAGATATATATACAATGAGAACCTCATAAAAGTACGGTAACATTTCTGAAACTACTGAAGCATAAATTGCTGAGCTTTTTTCAGAGACGTCAAATATTTAGAACTAGAAGAGCAATTTGCCTTGGTCTTGGTCTTGGTCTTTTTGGACATTGACTTCAGGCACAAAACATTACCGATTCATATTAGCGGCCCACTCAGGAGGCGTACAACCAAAGTCCAATAATCTCGAGCACAACTAGCCTTATACCCAAACTATTACAGGCTCACGCTCATTCATATATAATAATTAGAATCATCTAAATTCGTAGAGAAATATTTAAAATATACATATTTAGATCATTCTAACATCCTTCAAATAAAAAAAATACAAGAAATTAGATAGCTGAGACTAATTATTTTAAGTTGTAGAGAAACAATATCATATAGAAAAAAAATGCTACCATTCCTCCATTATAGATTATCAGGAGGTAGGCTAGCGTGAGAATTTGAGTGTGCACCTGTTGAACATCTGAATGAAACATCGGATTAAAAAAGGCACAGCGGCAGCCATCAAGATGAATCGAAACCTCACAGATTCACGAGGCGTGATGGCGAAAACAGATGATGCATATGTGACAATCATGGAACCCGTAGCTACCCATACCTCGAAATGAAAAGGGAACTTATATGTTAGAGAAATAATAACAAGAATGGATGAGGAAAGAGCCACGGTGTTAGATATCAAGAAAACATAAAAGGCTTCCTTTTGAGAGGCGTATATGGCCCTGCCTGCAACATGGCCATCTCCATTATCTTGCCAAACCCCGCCAGGAGGGTTGACACCTGCTTGGAAGGTAACGGCGGCTATCAGAGCAGCGACTACCAAGAGAACATTCCGAGCATCGCTCGGAGAGTCCCGCCCTTCTTCATACTGGAAATATCTAAACCAACTTTTGCCTGTGCTCAAAGCTGGGCTAGCCATTCTTTTGATATTCCAGTAACAATGTTCTCTGAGTTTCATCGCCAAACTTTTGTTTATAAAAAGGAGTAAAATATAGAAGCTTAGAAGTGAATCGTAATCTGGTTAACATTTGTACAATGATGATTGAAGTTTTTGAGGTAATTAGGAATCAATCACGGAAACAGAAATGGAATGTATGCAGAGAGTTATTAACCGTATCAACTAAATTAATGATTTTCTAAAATGTCAAGAAAAAAAAAAGGAAAATGCAAGGAAATGAACTAAGAAAAGTTACTTTATTCTATTATTATAGACCAATATTAAAAATAATTTATATTATTTCCTTGTACTACTTCTACATTCTCTTTATAAAGGTAAATCTTGAAAATTTTGAGTTAGAAACATATACTTTCTTTTCCTACCCTTGAGGGCTATGTTATGAAGTCATATTGTTGGTAGTAGTATTTTATGAAATCATGAATTAGAGTATTTAAAGTGCATACTTTACAATGATGATGATTCTCCTTTGAAAAAAATCGTGACAGAGCTTTTAAATTGATAGTTGCAGAAATTTAATTTTACGAGTAGAGGGATTAAATTAAATAGATAGTCATTATGTTAACTGTAATTTAACATGTATTTTTGTAAAATGCAGTCTTCCAAAGTAATGGAAGGCTACAATCACAATTAAATATTTAAATCTGATGATATTTACCTTTTTTTTTTAAATAAAATTGTTTGAAAGAAAGCGTCAGAAAAATATAATAAGAATAATAATAATAATTAATTAATAAGGGAATTAAGCAGGGTACAAATTTTAGGAGATAGTGTGAGAGCAAGGCGTACAAATTTGGAAAATGATTTAAGGGATGAAATTAGATTTTGTAATATTAAACATGACATGATTACACGACAAGGAAAAAATTAAAACATGATATATGAATGTCTTAAAATTTATATAATATGAATTATTAACATTTAAAAATTATATAATGTAAAATAATTTTAATACAAGTATCATACAATAAATATATAAATGCGACTAGTCCTAGACGAAATGTTTCCAAACATGGCTGCGTAAGGCTTAGCCCGACGTGGCACTTCCTTCCCATTAACATATTCAGAATGGACTACAAACATTGATTTCACATCGGGTGTAACCCATGTTCCATTCGGCCATGACCATGGGGTTGGCAGCGAGCAAGCTTGAAGAGGTTCCCCCTGCGTATCTGCTGAGCGGAGATACCAACCAATATTTCTTCCATCACCTATTTCTTCCTTAACTTATTGAACATCTGAATCAAGCACCGAATTACAAAAGGCACTGCAGCTGCAGCCATGACATAACGAAACTTCACTGCTTCACTGGGAGTAACAGCGAAAATTGCAGAGCCATAAGTCACCAGCATTGATATTGTGGCAACAATAACTTCAAGTTGGAAAGGAAATCTGTAGGTGAGAGAGATGATCACAAGTATGGAAGCCGAAAGAGCAAGAGTGTTAGAAATCAAGAAAACATAAAAGGCTGGTGCTTGAGATGCATAAATAGCTCTGCCTGCGATATGTCCATTGCTAGTATCTTGCCATACCCCACCGGGAGGATTAACCCCTGCTTGGAAGGTCACGGCAGCTATGAGGGTGGCAACTACTAGGAGAAGATTTCGGACGTCACTGGGCGTGTCTCTGTCTTCCTCATATTGGAAATATTTGAACCAGCTCTTGCCTGTGCTTTCAAGTACCATTGCTCTTATGCAGTCAAATTGAACGCTGCTGGAGTTTTCTCTTATTCGATGTATAAATAGAAACCGAAGATTTGAGTTGGAATTGAACCAGTCTTTCAGCAAAGGCGGCGTCCTTGACTCTTTGTTTGCAGCACAAGAAAATAAGAAAAAGGTATAATAATGAAAATAGCAGGACAAATTTTCTAGGATAAGTTCGGGTTTGATTAGTCTCGTGAACCTATGTTACTAGGTCAAACTGCTCAAATTTTTAATTTTTTTTTATATTTTTAAAAAGTTATATTTTTATATTCATGTTCTCGTCTTAGGAACCCTAAATTCAAGCTATAATCTCAGAGAATTTACAAATACACGTGGCATCGGCTTTTATCTATGAACCAACAACAAGGTGTTCTTTCATGAGTAATGACTCTTTCTCAGTAGTTGAACATTGTTGATTTTCGTAACTTCGGAAAAGTACAAAAACTGTTTTACTCAACTCTTGATGCTCATACGTGACAATTCTGCTTAAATAAACGTGGGAAATTTTACTAGAAGAAGGATCTTTGTAATTAATTTGACTTGGCCAGAAGATCTACAACACCTTGTTGTGGAACCTGTCTAACCTCATCAAGTTGTAAACCAGACTCAGTTACGTCTCTTAAGCCAACAACCATATTTCACTAATTTTTAAAGCAATTTTTTTTTAAATTAAGGAACAGGGGAATGAAGAGAAACGTAGACTAGTTTATCACACTTTTTGATACTTCAATTCTGGAGGCGTCTCCAAAGAATAATCAACCTTCAATTTAAATACATTTTATACTTTGAAAAAGAACATGGTATCTATTATATATCATCCATAATTTCTTATGCTTGCCATCCCTTATACTGAGTAATGAAGAAGAAGGCGGGTGCGCATATATTTCAAGATATAGGGACCAAGCTACAACAATGGCTATTTTAAAGAATGAACAATAGCAATCGTTATACCTTCAAGAAAATAAGGTGACTAAAGCAGCGTCACTTCTAAGTGAACATGAGTTATGGAGTGAATTGAGGAATTTAGACAAAAAAATAGTTTTGTGGGTAAGGGTTATCCAGTGATTATCACAAATTATGTGACCCACAAAAATACATGAATAACTACAATATTTTTAAGGCATCGACTAACTCACAATTACTAGGAAAAACTGACTCGTTGGTGGTGCTCCCCAATCACTCCCCGGCCTTGTTCACAGTGTATGTCAGAATAAGGCGACTGTAACAAGGGGCATTTGCAACACAATCTTTTTTTTTTTGTCAGACTATAAATCTTTACAAAAGTGTAGTATTATTTCAGGCCTGGAAACTGCCAAGGAAAAATGTTTCGTCTTCTGAAAAAATTATAGATTTTTAGAAGTCTGATGACAGAACTTTTTAACTTCCAAGTTCCAAAGCCTTGCCAATGTTGACAAGCCAATCTATATTATACTTATCTACCCCAGCATCAAATACATTAAATACTCCCTTCACCAAAGGGCTGCTTTCCAAACATGCTTTCTTTTAGGCCTCTTCCTATCCCCTTCCCCCATCTCTCTGTCTCTCACTAATAAATACAAGAAAAAATAAAAACCGGCTGATGCTTAAGCTAATATCCAACCCTAAGCCCTCACCGCCGCAAATAAATCCTCAAAAAAAAAAAAAAAACAAAACAAAACAAAATTGGCCTTCAAAGCCATCATCACTCAAAGAAACCACCTTCCAAATCAATGTTTAGAGTCGCACCCCCGAACCTCACCCCGTGCGGTGGAGTTACCCGATACCCACAAAGAGGTGATGAGCATAAATTTTGAACCAAACTAGATCGAAATTTGTGCCATTAAAGTCAGAAGAAAAAAAAAGAATGTTCAACTTATGACCCCCACCAAACGGGGCACGTTAGCCCTCCAGTCACGCAACCTAAGCGGTGGCCTCATCCATCTAGATCTTAAAATCAGCCGCACACTCCTCCCAAACCCCACTCACCACCCTGCAACAAACCAATCAAAATGTCATCAAACCCCACTTTCTCCTCCATCGCTCCTCCACCCGCAACATTATTCCCACTCCACGGTTATTCTCCACCTCCTCCTCCTCCTCCATCTCTTATCCTAGTTTTCTTTCCTCCCAGTCCCAAATCCATTTCGCTAAAGTGCAACGCTTCCGTTGTCCACCAGCCCCATATTTAACACACGCGCCCGACATCCTTAACCTAATCCGAGACCAGAAATATTAGATCATGTTGAACCCATCTGCTCCCTCACCCCAACAAGACCTACCGTCGGACACACCGCCTCCACCACCATCAGATCCGCCGCTGGCTCTCCCTGCACCGCCAGCTTCTACGTCTATACCATCGGCAACTGCCACCGTCACACCCAACCCAAGGCGGCTCCCACCACCTTGTTGGTCACAGGATGAAACCGTTGCCTTAATCGACGCGTACCGCGATAAATGGTACACGCTTCGTCGGGGGAACCTGAAGGCCACCCACTGGCAAGAAGTGGCAGACGCAGTGGTTCGACGCTGCCCTACGGCAACGCCTCCTAAAACGGCTTTGCAGTGCCGCCACAAGATGGAGAAGCTCCGAAAGCGATATCGAACCGAGATCCAGCGGGCTGGATCCATGCCCGTTTCGAGATTTGCTTCTTCTTGGATCCACTTTACTCGCATGGACGCTATGGAAAAGGGACCTAATATGAAATCCAATTACAATGCGGATAGCCCAAATGAGGAAAACGAAGAAGATGACCAAGATCAAGACTTGTACAAAGATGGGTATATAAACGGAAGCGTTAATATGAGAAGTGTACCAAAGTTATACCAAAATGGGATTGGAAACAGCGGTGGAAGTGTCAGCGGCAGTGATGGCGGTGGTTTTAGGATAAGGATTCCTACCGGAGTTAGTATAGCACAGCCAGGGCCAAGATTTTATGGAAAAATGGATCAGAAATACGTTGGAAACCCTAATTCTAACGCGAATGCTCATCCTAATAAGGGTAATTTTGGTGGGCGGATGTCCGATTCAGCTTATGGAACTAGGATTTTAAGGGGTTCCGAGGAAATACCAGCGAAAACAGCAGCGTCAGAAAAGAGGGAGAGGGAGAGAGATGCGGTGACGGAGATGGTGTCAGCGATAAAGGCATTCGGAGACGGGTTTGTGAGGATGGAGCATATGAAGATGGAGATGGCAAGGGAGATAGAGACGATGAGGATGGAGATGGAGATGAAGAGAACTGAGATGATACTGGAGTCTCAGCACAGGATTGTGGAGGCTTTCGCAACCGCAGTTTCAGATAGGAAGAAGAAGAAACCCAATAGGATGCCCCTTCCGGAGTCTTGAGATGGATTACTTGAAATAGGGTGGAAAGTGGGTTTACAATCCTTTGACTGCGGAATGCAATAACAAGCTTTATTTTCATTAACTTTGTACGTTGTAATAGAGAAACTTGTAGTGTAGTGATTGTAATCTTCATTTAGCGTAGGAACATTATTGGTTTAATATTTTTAGATTATTTCTTTTTCAGTGCTTTTTTGCGCCTATGTGTTTGATTGATGGTGAAGAATGTGTAATTCGAATGTTATCATACTGTTGGCCAGACGAATATGTCGAATTTGTCAGAGTTGAGTAACATGAAGTAGATGATAGCCCCAAGATTCTTCTGACTTGCATTGTTCATGAAATCATTGTAGAAAAGTTTGACTTTTCTTTATGGCTGATCAGAGTTGGTTAAAGACCAGGCATATTGGTTTCCCTTTGCTGAAAAGCTTAATTGTGTTTTAAATTTGCAGAGAGATGCACTGTATTAGCAGCAATATTGATCCAAATCTATCGGATCTTCATGATCATGGTGCTGCACCAGATATTCAACGGTTCAATTGCCAAGTTCATTGGAGCATTTGATTTACATGGGTTTAAGATGTTCTTAAACTAGTTTCACTAACAAGTTCTGGTTTGTCTGGATGCATTGCTCTTTTAGCTCACTGAGTTGCATAATTTCCTCACTATATTTCATCCAATGAATGGATTGCTCCGTCGCTGCAAACAAAGTCACTAAAATAACACATTTAGTTGTTCTGGAAATCTCAGCTGCATTTATAATTCATCAAATTATGGAGCATATCCTCCAACTTGTTCAATAGTCTGCATCTTTTTTCCTTCTGCTTCGCATCATATCAGCCGTTATCATGTACAATATCAAAAACTAATATAACACCACAGACTATACTTCTTTCTGAGTTTACGATTTGTGAGTTTATATCCACCTTGAACGTTTTTCTTTCCTTTTTTTTTTTTTCGGACTGGGGACCCAGAATGTTTCTTTAGTCTGATTTTCATTGCATTTCAACGGCTTAAATAGGATAAATCACAGACTTGTTAAAGCAGGTATTGTTGCTGGCACAGCATTCATCATTTTGCAGCAAGTGATCTGATGATTCTGATCAGAACCTGCTCTACGAATCAACTTCCCAACCTAACTTGGAGGATAAAAGCCATACCCATGCTATCTGCAGATAATTATAAAGCAAAATGTTGTTGCTGTTTTTTTTTTTTTCTTTTCTTGTCGTTACGTTAATGAATCATTTTGAGGTCCCTATATTTGTTAATTTGGGGCAGTCCAAAATCGAGCATCTATTCCCCGGTCCTTACACTATACCGCGCAGGCTGGGCTCTTATTTGCCCGCTGGAAAGTAAAATGAAGATGAATTAAAAGGTGAGATTGAAGACCGTTTTGGGAATTGAACCCGACGTGAATCGAACACGCAACCTTCTGATCTGGAGTCAGACGCGCTACCATTGCGCCACGGATCCTCGGTGATCAAAACTTATGGACGTTCAATATACAGTTTCAAGAAAAAGACTTTACTGATATACATGCCCAAACGTGCAAAAACAAGCACATATCATGATCAAAGCAGGGTCTCCTGCCATTAATCAATTTGTGGAAGTGGAACGGGTAAAATTGACCAATTGACATGAAGAATACTAACCACACGTACACAAAAGAAAAGGCAAATCATTCTTCCGTAGCAAGAACTACATGATTTATGCTTATGTAATTTCAATGGGTTCAAAATGGTTATATGTTGTAACGTACAAAATCAATGAGGAGACTTTCTTTATATTTAATCACTTTCTTCTTCTTTTCTTTTGTTTTTGTTCATTATTTGTTTGAAATTAAAAGTTGGATTCTTCGGCCCACACGTTTCAAAGATAGACCTACTTTTGTCCAAGTGCAAATTTTGAATACACCAATCTACAAAAAGATTCTAAGCAAGTCATGAGGTCAATATATGTTACGTAAGTATTGGATACATTTTTCACACTGATTTATTTAAAATTTTTAAAGTTCTTCGTATATTTGAAGTGATTTTAAAAATTTTTTTTATCAGTGATTCAATATGCATTAGATACAAATTTCGACTATGATTACTTAAAAAAAATATGAAGAGATTAAACAATATAATGTACAATACATGGAAAAAAAAAATTTTAAATAAATCTAGCGACATTTTGGTGGTTGAAGTGTTGATGTGATAATTACGATGCGTTATAAACTCAAAATGAAGAGACCAAAAAGTGGATTGGAGGGTCCATCTCAGATATCTCTTATCTCTAGGACGTCAAACATATGGCCATAAAGTAAAGAAACAAAGCGAAGAAAAAAAGATGTAGAGTTTCGTTGGAGTGGGGTAAACATTGTGGATATATACCCAACTAGTAAAGCAAACTTGGAGCTCAAATCATCCAAGTAACTGAGTTTGTAAATCATTTATACATCAGAAACTGGACGAGATGAAAGATATTCCTGCACTACAGTTACAGTCTGCTGCACTTTGATCCGATGAGCACATTTAGCATCAGATCTCAAGGACTTTTCTTCACTCTTACGAACCGTATAGGAACAGGTCTTTCCAAGACCGATACTTTAACATTGCTCCACACCTCTGGCATGGTTGGAAGCTGCGAAATTTTCTCCACAATCTCCATATCTTCAGGTAGAACATAACCAAACACCGTATATGCTTTTCTCCACTCATTGTGGTTCGCTAGACTGATAAAGAATTCTGGGCCAGAGCCAACCCATGCTATCGATCCTCTTCTTACAGTGGGGCAAGCCTCTAGAGGAATATCCTTAAACACAGTCCCATAGGCTTCAAGTGTTCCTTGAATTAGTGCAAATGGGGGGCCAAAGGGAGCCTACATAGCTCATGTGAGCAATATCTTTAAGTTACAAACTTGATTTACAAACTTGAAATGATGAAAAACAACTCATGCATGGATTCTGAAGGATTTGATGATTTGGAAAGCATGAAAAGAGGATCTGACCAAGAGATACGGTAAATTATAGATGTAACAATATAAAGAATCTGAAGAACTGTTGAGTAAACTGACATGCAAACAACAACTTGGTAAAAATTCAGAGAAAAGCCTTACATGTTCAATGTGATTTCCTTGAGGATCCCAAAAGTTCCCTCGGCTTTCAGCACGATAAAATTGGCAACCAGCACAATGCCGTAATGACAACAGCTCAAGAATATAGGCAACAGAATGTGGAGCACAATCAGGCAAAAGCTGGAAATCATGGATCACGAGAAAGATAACAATATGAATTGTGCATACGGAAGAAAACTAAATTGAACATGTTGAACAAAAATAAAAGTGATAAACCATGAAGCACAAGACTAACATAAAATGAAATGGGGCAGTGACTGAGAGAAGAAAACTTCACAAGACAACGTAAGATCACCAATGTACCTGTCAAGTTCATGTAAAGAAGTAGACACTAAATCATCTCACTACAATGACAGCAGTGAGAGGTAAATTTGGGCAAACCTCGCCGAAGACACACAAGCACATACTTAGTGCAAAAATTCCCAAGTCTGGACCAAATTACATGTGACTTAAGGACTCGAACTTCTTGAATATAAAATAAAAAAATTAAGCATCTAAGTCAGTTGATTTCCTAACGAGCAGATGACCTACATTAACCCATAGCATCTGAACTTGAGATGATAGCAAACATACTCTGGGTCGGGGTCAAGGTGTGCAACCTGCCCCATAAGAAGAAAAATAGATAAGCATATTGTATGGCACCAACTATTCAAGTGGTGCTTACATGAAGAAGAAAAACAGAGAAAATGAGCTAATCATGCTGCACGTTACACTATTTGAAAATCATGCACTTACTTTAACATGAAGAGCCCCATACTCTGTTTTCAGGTTGACAATACCCTACAAGAAAATGGCAAAGCATGTTAGAAGTGTGAACTAGACTCGCATATATGCTGCCATCATGAAGATTGTCAACATACAAATTAGTAAGAAAATTACAATAACAAAAGCAACTACAATGCACATGTTTCTTAAGGCCAAAAATGTTAGCCAAGATTTTCTATTAATTCACATATCTTCCTCTTGTTATAACGGCCATAACTCCCCAGTAACTTGCATACACTTGCTACAGTTGTGACCTCCACAGCCAAAAAAGTTTAATGTGTTTTGAGTACACTCAAGCTCAGAGCTTTAATAAGAGTGAAATTTTGATCAGCAAATAGCATACCTCTCCTTTACCAAAGATTAGACCAGATGTCCATATAACTTTATCACCTGAGTCCCGCCGATCAGGATCCAAAGGATCCTTTTGTTTCTTCAGCCAACACTGAATGCAAGAAGAGGACAAATCTTAGCAAATTACATTGATCCAGAACAAGGCCAATGCCATAGAAACACATGAATATAGCGTGTTATGAATTAACTTCAGATTTCAATTCCAAATTCGATATCCTTAGCAACCAAATTAAGCAATAACACTAGGAAATCACTCCGTAAGCAATTCGTGACAACTATATTGAAGGGGAAACATCCATACAGTATTTATCTAGTTACATCCTTTTCTAACTTTTTTTTTTCTTTCACTCTGCTTGTACGACTGTCACAGTAGTTTCTGAAAACTGAGATTGAGAATTGAGTCTACGCTTCGAAACTCCAAACAAAATTGCACGCACAAGAGGAAATTTCCCAAATTACTAAATCCAAAAATAGAATTGAACAAACGGGGGTCAAGATCAGAGCAAGAAATGTTTGCTTACCTCACCAAATCTAGACCCACAAGCCTTTTTATTGCCACAAAACACCCAAGAGTCACACAGACAAGGCCCATCATCACCTTTACACATCTGCTTACAAGCCGTGCAACATTCCTCGGAAGAATTCAATTTGAACTCCGATCCCCATTTCACTGCATCACCCCATAGCTCTAAATGCTCAATTCCTGTGCAACACCCATGTTCTTCTTTTTCTTCTTCATCGCCCCTCAAACTTTCACTCGAACCAACAGAAATTGTATGGCCACTTCCTTTAAACGAAATAGAGAAGCTAAGATAGGCCATGCAACAGGAGATTGCGGCTATCAAGAAAAGGACCAAAAGTGTAAAACGACCCAACTCAGAGTCAGCTTGCCTACGACCCATTTCACGTTGGGGACCGACTTAAAAAAAAACCGCAATGGGATACACCAATTTATGGCCTCCGTGTAAGTTAATCCGGGATTTCGCAGCGTGACCGAATTCGGAGGAATCTGTTTCTTGTTTTTCTTTAATCATCCAATTTCGCGGACTTTTTATCATGGTGGAGGAATATGAAGCAGCAGCTGCCTGTATAGAATGATTAAATAGTTGACACATTAAACGCTTGCTTGGAGTCGGAGACAGGAAATTCTAAGCAAAATACAGCACGACAATAAAAAATAAGCAACATCAGTTCTGAAGTTCGGTGATTTAATGATTGGATTTTTTAATTGAAAAAAATATATATATATATTTGTTATATTCGTCATATTTTTTTAAAATGAAAATTACGAACTTATAAATTAATCTGAAAAAATGTCACTGATTAACAATATATACATACACACACACAATTAATGAAGTAATATAGAAAAGCACTCCCAGCCCATTATTTCCATGAATTCATAGCTACAGTAAAACGGACGGACATTACCCGTGAGATGGTAAAAACTAAAAATTGTTGAGAACGAAGTTCGTCGGGAAAAAAAAACCCTTGGGATATGGTTAGTTTAAATTTAAACTTATGAATCAAATTAAGAGAGAAGGAAAATTGATATGCATGTTATAAATCTGGAAGCATCATTTTAAAATTAAATTATAGATCAAATAGGCATCACTTCAATAGCAATCAACTTACCCTTATTTTGGAATTTAGCCAAAAAAATAAAACCAAATAGGTTACTGATAGTTCTACTAAACCAGATTATTGCTGCTGTTAAGTCCATGAAAATAACGAAAATATACAAAGAGACTTGGTGATCTTCAGGTAAGAAATGTGATTATTTTTTTTTTTAGAAAAAAAAAAAAAAAAGTCCGATTCTGCGATTGTGTTACCGTCCAGGAACCCCAGAAATTTTACAAGTTACTTCCATTCCAGGAAACACGAAAGTTGCATTCATCAAAAACGGCCATAATTGGTTTCCACCGATGAATTCGCAGGCCAGTCCGAGAGCTCAAAACAGTTGGACGCTCAAACACTCGGAAACAAAATGCCTAGACATATAATTTCGTGAAAGCAACAACTTTCTCGTCATGTTTTACCTGAAATCTAATATAGCAACGCAAGACAGATACAACCGATAAAATGGAGAATTTTGCCTACGTCTAACAAAATTTTCCTAGAAAAAGAAAAACAAAGAAAAGCAGGCTCAGTTTTTCAGCTGAAGAACCATAGATGCAAAAAATAAAGGACAATATAAAGCATCATCATTAACTTTTCATTGCAGTATAAACTTTCCGCAATTTGATTACAGAGACAAATTACATCAAATAAATAAACTAAAAAACCTAGCACCAACATTGTGTCGAAGCACTTGAGAAAAACCAAATACCTGTCCTGCTAATAATTATAAAGCCGTTTAGATAAAAACAACGTAGAAAACATCAGATTACCCCCACCCCAAAACAATGATAGAAAACCTCAGATTATTTCCAACAAACTCGAGAAGAATAAGTAACTAAAAAGGCCAAGTAATTTCAATTCCCTCCATCACCAGCTTAAGCAAGATGGAAAAGAACACAACAATCAAGATTGTAACTGTGTAATAGCTATTTAACAATGGCAGACCCAGACAATCAATTGCCTCCAAACTAAGAAATTTGATCCTGCGCTGACAACTAGGTAACAACAAAATCCTACAAGAACTTCAAATATTCACACTGAGCAGAGAATAAACCAATTATGGAACAAAATCGCCAAAAGCACCAAGTTTCTGTAGACATGACATTATATGTCTTGTATAGACCGCACTTTTACATTTTTCTCACAAAAAACTTGTAACTGTAAATTGTCAACTTATATGTTGTTAAAATACTTGAGGAGAGGGAAAGCAGGTTACTCACTCATTCTCAAGTATGGTTAGTAAGAGTCGATAATTTGTATACATTATCACTTCAACTAAAAGCTCTGGTCCAGTATGTTTTCTTGTATCAACAACCCCTAAATCACCAACTTATCCACAGCTTTGTTCATTTCTGAGCCTATTAGGATTCAACTTTTCCAAAACCATTTATCTTCTAAACCAATTTGTAAAGCGCTGACTGCTTCTCACTAATAGAAGGGTTTCATCCACCAACAACTGGCCAAAACTACTATTAAGTATTCGATGATGTAATGAGGCATTCATCATGACAAACTTAAAAATTCCCTGAAATCCATGTAACAACTCAAGTTGAAGAACACAGCTTCGTAAGTAGTTGCTTTATCAAGCAATAACCTGGTAGAAAAGAAATAGCAAGTGTTGTAACATATGGAAGTGATACTCCAGTCAGAAACAGTTCTTTCCTGCTGATCATAACTCATAAGCAAAGTTCAAATCTTTGCCTAGCATACTCCACCAGGCCAATCCAAAATCAGAAAAACGAGGAATCAAACACAAGGAACAATTTCTCAAGAAAGACATCAACCAAAAACACTAAAAATGCAATATTGACTAAAAAAATCAAGCATTTCAGGTATTAAAGATACCATGTCCTTCACTAAAATCAACTTCCACTGCATCTTACGTCAGAAATTCCCAAAGAATAAACAAAGCAAAACCAAAAGTTGGAAGTATGTGTCTATAGTCTACAAGCTTTATGAGACAAGGTCAAGCACGCCCTTTAGTTTCCTCTGGACTTCACAAGCACCACCTTCAGAAAATGCAACATGCTCGTACAAGAACATCCTCCACTGATTTCTTATAGCCTTCAGTTAAGTGCCATTGATCTCTTTGCGCTTATCACGCTTAAGGAAAGATGTTAATGCCTTGTTTCTATCTTAATTAACATTTACCTGATAAGTTCAGCATGGCAAAGTATCCAAAATCCATAACCATAACCAAACGTAAATTAACAACTTAATCTTCCCTCTACTACTCAGCCCAGTAAAATATGTGATAAATGCTTCCAACTTATCCATGGGGATTCTTAAATACAAAAATAAATAATTTTGTTCATACACAGCACATTCTAAGCACTTGCTGTTTTCATCTCTAAATGAGATTAGTTTTCCTTACAGCATAAACTTGAATACTCACAAATAACCTGTTTGCGAAACTAGAAACAGCTTGAACCAACACACTGCCTCTTCCACATAAAACTTTAGCCTCAAAACCTTAACCTACAATGTATGGAGGCTCTAGCACTTCGGCATGATTCTATCCAATACCATGGGTACAAAATCGAAAAGCTTCCAATGGTCCACATCCGACAGCAGCCTTACTGTCTTTGAAATCTGTTCCATAGACAAATTAACTTGTGATAATATGGCTATCTCCTTGCCAATACACCTCTCAGAAGAACATATAAACCAACTTCTTCAAGAAGCCCTAATCTCCATAAAAAATACACACTATTGCTAAAGATTAATGCAGTTCTATGAGTACAAGTGTACAACATAAAAACGAATGGGATAAAAACAATTTGACTTACATCAGTAGTATGACCCAGAACCACCACCACCACCACCACCCATGTAACTGCTGCCACCCATACCACGACTAGAGTACATGGATGAGTAAGAGCTACCACCAACCTGCCACGGAAGCAGAAACTTAATATCGATATAGGCTAGCATATTTTGAAAACATTAACCAAAAGATAAGAAGGAAATGGGCATACATCAGATCCCCTAGGCATGTAATCACCAGCATAACCAGAGGATGAGTACATTCCTCCAACATCACTACCACTGAAAGAACCTAAAAACCATTCCAAATTTAAGTTATCAAACCAGAAAACACCAAAAAAAAAAAAATGACCACCCCACCCAGGAGGAACCCCTTTTTTTCTTTAAAACGTCAGCAGCAACTTAGAACACACCTCCACCATAGCCCATGCCTTGACGACTACCATACAGCCCATGTGAATCCTGACTGGACATATAACTCCTGCTGCCGCCATATCCTAGATTGGATCTCCCAAGCCTATCAAAATAAGACAAAGCTGAAGAAGAGAATAAACACAAGGCACCTGCTTATATTTCCAAGAGATAAATAACAAACCTATCACCATACGCATCCACATATGGAGGAGCCCCACCAGCAAGTTCATAGTCTAGACGAGCCCTTGAATGCCTCGTACCCGCATCAGCATATCGTGGAGGGACATCATCCTGATTCAGCAAGCAAGCGCATGGCATAAGCAACTACAAAATTGTTAAATCGTATGCTAATGCAGACAGAATTTCTTTAAGTAACAATAAGACCAACCATAGCCGAATATGGTCTTTTTGAGCCAGACATAGAGTCATAATCACGGCCACGCCCCTCGCGGTAACTAGGAGGAGGTCTCTCAAACCTTTGGGCATACGCATCATCTACATAGGGCCTTCTTGCTGCAGTACGAGTTGTGCTTCTAGGCAAATCAAAGTAGCCAGAGTTGCGAGAAGAATACTCCTCTCTATATGATGACCGTCTATCAGGGACAACCCTAGAACCATAATCCATAACAGTTCTGTTTCTTGAAGGAGGAAGCTCATCACGTCGACCGTATTCCCTCTTCAAACTACTCCTTGGGTATGGCAGAACTGTCAATGAAGTAGGAAATTTTAAATCTAGACAGCCAGTTTAAGAATTTACGTAGATATGATATAAAGCCATACCCGGTTCTCTTCTGTCATAGGATCTAGAAGGGGGAGGTGCCAAAGGCCTGCCTCTAGCTGGCGCAGACATGAGAGGTCGTCTATCTCTTAGTCCAAAAGGCCTCTTTAAACTAGGTGGAGGAGCACGACTACTAATCCCTCTTATCCCACGAGGCGAGAAACCATGTGGATCAGGATGACCCCATGAACCCCTAATAACTCGTCCAGATCCACGCCCAGACCTGAAACCATCACGGCCAATGTGCTTACCTCTGCTTCTCTGATGCGGTCTTGACAACCTGGCTCTGACTTTCGCCTAAAATAAGAGTAACCATTAAACAAGGTGATAGGTAACTCATGTAAACACCATAGTACACCAAGAACATTGACTAACCTTGATGTCACCTTCACCCAACTCAGTATTATTAATGCTCTTAGCACATGTGACTGCAGCATCATGAGTATCAAATGTAACAAAACCATAATCCTTCCTGTCAGCGGATGGCATATTCCGGGCAAGTTCAATCTTTTCTATCTCCCCATATTTCTTCAGTAGCTCTCTAACATGATCCTCATCCCAAGAAGGAGGTAGACAATCAATAAATATGGTCCTAACCTGAACTTAGGAGATAAAATCATCAAACTCTTCTAACAAAACACATTTAAGTTTCCAACAAGCCATAATAGTTCATACCACCTAAAGGAAAATAAACAGTTTTATCAAATTACCTGTGCCATGATCTCATCGCCTGGGTCAATGAAGGAATCTGCAAAAGAAACCTTTGCAGGCCTATCAACCCCAAATAAAACATCTCTCCGTTGAAGACGCTTAAAAGCGTCCATTGCATCTGAACGAGATGCAAATTCCAAGAATGCAAAACCTCGATTCATTCCCTCATTGTTGGTATCTTCTACCAGTGTTAAGTCCTCAACATTATCAACTCCATAATGTTTCAACTTCTCTTTCAACTGGAATCACAATCAATGACAAATATCACACATATATCTACTTATAACCAGTTAGAAAGATGATCCACACTTGTTAGTAACCTTAATGATCCAATGTACTTACCGCTTCCTTAGTCCATGTTCTGCATATGTTACCTAGAAAAAGGGTGTCACTGTCTTGACTCGGGGTAACACCACATTGTTTCCCATTAATCTGGAATAGCAGTTAATAGAACAGAACAATTTAAATTGTGAAATCAATCCTTTTTGAGATTCAAAAAAGTAAAATTATTGAAGATGCAATAATTACCACAGGATTCTTAAGTTGTGTAAATGCTCGTTTCGCTTGTTCTACGGTTGCAAAACGTAGGAAAGCAAACCCCTTGTTCTTCTTTGTTTGAGCATTCATCATCAGCCTAACTTCAACAACTTCACCAACTTGGCTAAAGACTTTCCTAATATCATCCTCAGTAGCATCCTTATCTAAGCCCCCAACAAACACTTCAAACTCTTTACGCTTGCGTCTCTCTCGAACAACTTCATGTCGCTCCTCATGCTCTGCTGCATCATCTAAATCTGCACGCTCCACTTCCTCCTCAGCATGCTCATCATCATCATCATCACCACCTTCTATTTCACGAACATCTTCATCTGACAGATCACCCTCTTTCTCCTCACCATCGTGCTCCTCCTCAGGCCCTTCCTCTTCTTCATCTCCCACCTCATCAGGATCCATCTCCTTCTCATCAGAATCCACCCCACCATATTCTTCAGGTTCATATTCAGGTTCATTATCATCCAATTCTAACCTCTCATCTTTTTCATAATCCTCAATAGACTCCTTCAACTCATTCTCTTCTGCGATGAAAAAAGGGTAAAATAATCCAGGCCAGTCAAGAAACAATCACCTTAAAACAATTGATACTAAATACTAATAAAAACAAAAATCTCTCAACAATCCAAATCATCGTAAAGACAATAGTTATCAACCTTGTAAATGCTCAGAAAGGGGTATCATTATCAAGAATAACTTTATATAACAAAAGAATACATAAGATCCAACACAAAGCAGAAAATTATAAGATGCCCAAGTCCTGAAAGAACCCACAAAAATAAAACCACAAATTTATACAATAGCGACATGCAAGTAACAACCGAAGAACGCCAAATAAATTTCAAAATTGCAGATGCCCAAACCCATCAGATTGAAATAAAATCAGATTAAACCAAAAAGCAAACAAAATACTTACTCTTCATTGCAACCGACCCGTTGAAATTCAAATCCAATCCGGCATTTTTCTCCTCGATCAGCACTTTTTGCTCCACAGTTGGCTTCACATCAAACTTAACAGCCTCTTCTTCTTCCTCCTCCCTGACTATAGCCGGAGCTGAAGCCTCCTTTACATTCACAACCTCCTCGAGAGGCTCTGCCGGTGGATTCTGGGATTTGGATGCTCCTCTAGTGGACCTCGGCGTCCTCTTTGGGCCAGCGGACGCAGCCCCTCTCTTCGCTGTTCTCGGAGGCATGGTTTATCAACCTAACGATGGAAATATCAGAATTTGACGATAAAAAAAGGCTAATCGAAACTCTCGATGGAAGACGCAAATCAAAAATCCCCAGACCGATGAAAATTCCTAGATTGGTAGAGACGGAATCCAAATTAAAGATACTAACTCAACGAAAAGTAAATAAGAAAATATATAAAATTGCAGTTAAAACCCTAACCCTAATTAAGTAGGACACACAAATTGGGGAGGAGAGAGAGTAATAAAAAGAAAAAGAAAGCCTCTGAAAACCTGAAAAAAAAAAAAAGGCGTGAGTTGTTATACTCCAACAATAATATTTATATACGACAGTATGATAACTTGACTGGGACTGGGAGGAGAGATAAAGGTGCTCCATTGGTCAATGGACTATTTTCGGACACGTGGACAAATGTGAGATATTGAAAGTTTGGAGAATGAAGCAGCTGATTAGTTTTGCTAGCTGAGCTGAGCTGAGCCGAGGCCGGTGAGTTGACAGTTGAGAGTCGTGTCTAACGATGATTTGTTTGTGTTTGATTATACAGTGCAAACTGGAGCATGGGGTAGGATCTTCCCTGGTTCGCCCCTTTAAATCTTATGTGGCAGTGTTATATTGCGTAATCAGTACGCTAATCTTTTATTATTATTATTATTATTATTATTATATTTTTGGTAGAAATTAGAAAGTAAAAGTTCCAGGAAAAAAACTTTTTAAAAGGGAAATTTAGATGTTAAAGATGAAAATTTAATTTTTGTGAGAATTTTATAATTAATTATCTAAAAATAAATGCTATTAGTAGTATTAAATTATGGAGAAACATGAAGGCAAAGCATTGTTTGAAATTTGATAGGCTTATAGATATTTTCCTAGAAAGTGCTATTAATTTACCAATTAC
>JBBYHK010472205.1:0-19847 GCA_038382065.1 Adansonia grandidieri | reverse complement strand
TGTGATTTTGTGTTATAAGAAAAAACATGTATCTGCCATATACTCAAGGGTATACCTTATACCATAATGATATCTCATAAATCTAAGTAGCATTTTCACCAGATATGGACAAATCATCTTCATAGATTTACCATGCCACCCCAATCCTTTCCTCCAATACCATGTTATCATCAGGCTAAATAACTGAAGCAGATTGCCATGGTATAAAATTGATGCAGTTTTAATTTTTTTAGGGTTAGGGTTTTAGAACATGAGAAAAAGAATAGGGAAAAAGAAGATAAAGGTATTTTTGATATAAAAAATTAAGTGAGTAAAAATTTAACCGCGTTGTCTTTTTTTGTCATAATGACCAAAATATAGGTGGTTAAGTGTCACAAAAAAGTACAAGGACTTAGGTATCACACAGGCCAATGCACAGGTGGTGAAAGTAGACTTTTGCCATAATAAAGTTATGATAAATTCAATAAACTTAAGTTATTCAAATGAGCAAAGGTAAGCTATGTTTTTGTGTTTCACTAAGTTCACGATATAATTTATGTTATCAACGAAAGAATACAAGGTCACTAACTTCAAAAAGAAAAGCATTCTTCCATAATTTAAAAAAAAAAAAAAAGCAAAAGGCTCACTCTAAGAGAATCAGAAGCCTTTTCAAGCTTAATTTCAAGCTCCATCATGGTGGTAGCTTCGCTAGCTCTAAAAACCTCAACGAGGGTGCGGATAGCTGCCATGGGCTCCATCAAATTTAGTTGTTTCCTTAAGCCATGAACTTATCATCAATAACACCAAATGCCTTCCTCCTCCACTAGTCTGTACAGCTTTTCCGTCACTTCCATAAGAGTCATCATCGTCAGGGTGGAGGATGATGACGATGGTTTGGCCATAGGCTGACCAATCGCTAATTACAACGAAATTGTGGGCAGCATGGATGTGGTAATTGACAAAAATGTTGCATTTAAGGTTTTAGAGAAAATTGGCCATTGAAGAAGGCATTGACGAGAGAAAGATGGATAAAAGATGCAGTGGAACGTTGTTGGTTTGTTTGGTGAGTACATCTTTTTATGAAAAAATAAAAAAAGGAAATAGACTTTAAATTATGAAAAAAAGGTAATAGGAAATAATTAAGAAAAAGAAATGAAAATCTAAGAAATTAGCAAGAAAGACATTGTAAAAACTCACCCTTAATGAAAAACTAAAAATTTTTACTATCTTCTTCATTCATCTTCTCCTTCTCCCCAAACTCACTGTTCAACCCAAAAACATGATAAAATTTATTCATTTGCAAGAAATAAATATCATTAATTTCCCATTTAACAAAATCCCAAATCAAAAACAAGATTCAAATGCTCAAATTAAGCAAAAGCAAAGCGAAAACTAATGAATGGCTAAAAAGCAAATACCTTTCTTTTTTTTTTCTCCAACACTGTCCTACATAGCAAATATAATTTTTATAGGTACACTAACTAAATGGCAACAACGAATTTGCTTTTATTTTGTCCAATAGTATCCCAAATAGATCCCGGGTTGGTACCCTTGGAAAGAGAATCGACCCTCTACATTTTAAATATATAATTTATTATAATATATAATACAACATATATTATATGTTATGTAGGGGTCGATTCTTGCACCAAAGGAACTAACTCCAAATATATACTATATATAAATTATATATATTAAAAATATTATTTAAAAATAATAAAAAATTAAAATATTTTATATTAAATCCCAAATTACCATTTAAAAATAATAAAAATTAAAAATATTTTACATTAAATCTTGAATTACTATTTAAGAATAAAATGAAATATATTTTATATTACATTTGGAATTGCTATTAAAAAAATAAAAAATAAAAAATAAAAATATTTTTTATTTATTCCTAAATTATTATTTAAAATAATAAAAAATATTTTATAATAAATCATGAATTATTATTTGAAAAAATAAAAATTTAAAAATAATTTGTGATTATTTTATAATAAATCCTAAATTTTTAATAATTTGATATTTTTATTATTTTCAAATAGTAATTTAGGATTTCATATAAATTTTTTTATTTTTAAATTTTAAATAATTTAGGATTTAATATATATATTATATATATTAAAAGACTGAATTATACATAATATATATTATATATTATACATAATATATATTATATGACTCTAACTGAATGTATATATAAACAAAAATAAATGTACATATGCACAGTACTAAATGTACAGATAGCTATAACTATAGTACATATGTGAAACAAATTAGGAAAAGAGTGCAATTCAATTACATATACTTTAAACTTATGATGTCTTATGTATATATGACAGTAACTGAATGTACATTTACTCATAATTGAATGTGCAGATGACCATAACTAAATATACAAATGACCATAACTGACTATACCCTAAACCATATGACCCTAAACTGTGTTAGATAAGTTGTTATCTATATTAGCTTTGAATTAATCGCAATTTTTATATAACTAAAGCTAAGCTTAGTTACCTTTTAGTTACCTTACAGTTAAATATTTTTAGGATAGTATTTTTCCTTGAACTTAATTTTGAAAATACCTTAGAAACATACCAAAATGTTTTTAACTCCTCAAATAACTCAAAAATGTGTTCCTAATGTATACACTAGTGTAAAACATTTTTAAAATAAGTTTTCTATGTTTTAAAGTCATGATAAAACCCTTTAAAGATAATTTTTATTTGAATGTATTGATACACTAGGAGTTGCATTGATACAATACTTAATAGTGGCTAAACTTTCATGAAACCCTTGAATGTATATATGGCTTTGGAATGTATCAATACATCTTGGTTTGCAATGATACACATGTAAGTTGTATTGATACGTGGCTTTTCTAATAGTCATATTTTGTAATGTATCAATGCAGCAACTTATGTAGTGATACATCCGGGTGAGAATGAATAGGAATCATTCCAATGAAGCTTACGATGGCTATATTTCTTTACCAAACATTCCTAATTGCCGTATCCATGATCAAGGCTATAAATAAGCCTCTCCAATACCTCCAACAAGATGATGAACCTAGAGATTGAGCTTAGACATTTTTTTACACATTTTCTTCTAAGTAGTTTACAATTGTATAGGATTAATTCTTCCTATCTTTGTATTCTTCACTTTGTATCTTTAGATACTTATTTCCTCTGTGCCTAAACTCTTATAAACACCTACCTTTAGAGGTTTTATTTTTTTATAGAAAATCTTTGTGAAAAAGGAGAGTTCCAACTTAGCTAATTGAAAAGTAAAGAAAGATTTTATCTTAGCCATAAAAGATAGAAAGGGTAAAAGTTCTATCTTAGCCTTAAGAAAAAGATAGAAAGTTGTAAAGGTTTTACATTATCCTTGAAAGGTAAAACAATTTGGTTAGGGAATTAGAAAAATCCAACGTAAATGAGGTAGAGGTAGAGGACATAGGAAATTGAGGCTGAACCCCTCTAAATCATTAAGTTTACTTATATTTTCCTTATTCTTTAACTACTTATTGTTATTCACTAACATGCATCTTCATAGCTTATTATTTAGATTTCTCATTTTTATTTATCAAAATTTTAATTTATGAAAGATTTTGAAAAATCACTTCGCCTCTCTCTTGATTTCATTCACCACTACAAGTTTTAACAATTGGTATCAGAGTTTATGCCAAATCCTTATAGGATTAACATCCTTGAGCAAAGATCTGCAAAAAACAAGCAAAATGACTAGTGGTGATATTTTCAATATAGGCCAAAAGGAATATTTAATCATGAGGGTTCCTCTCTTCAATGTGAAGAGTACACTTATTAAAGACGAGGATAAGGCTTTTTGTCCATGCCAATGATTATCATGTTTTGAAGATAATCATGAATGACCCAACTCAATGCCATGCACACATTCTTTTATGCATTAAGTCCAAGTAAGTTCAATAGGGTGTCATTGTATGATAATGCCGAGAAGATATGGGACAAGTCAATTGTCACACATCAAGGGACTAATAAATCATTAAGTCCAAGATTAGCATGCTCACTCTTGACTACGAGATGTTTAAGATGAAATCAAAGGAGAGCATCAAGGAGATATCTGATAGATTTATGGATATTGTTAATGGTTTGAGAGGTTTCGAAAAGGTGTATCCTAATAAAGAGATGGTCAAGAAAATGTTAAATTGCCTTTCGAAGTCATGGGAAACCAAAGTGACCATAGTTGGGGAGTTAAAAGAACCTCAACCTTTTTACCTTAGATGAGCTTACTGAAACATTTCTCACATATTAAATGACAATGAATCATGGAAAAGAGCAACCAAGGAAAATTAGAGTTTGCATTAAAGCCTTTCATGAGTAAGGAGGAGGATAATGATAATGAGATGATGAAAATGTTGAGATGTCATCTTTGCCAAAAAATTCATGAAAATGAATAAGAGTAATTCATCTCAAACAAAAAAGTTAATAAGGTAGTGTGCTACAATTATAATAAATCAGGGAATGTTAAATTTGATTGCCCATTGTTGAAGAAGAAGAAAGCAATTATAGCAACTTGGAGTCACTCGATTATGATGACTCAAGAGGAGACCAAATTGGGGAACCTTTGCTTCATGGCTCTTAATGAGCCTAAGATAACCTCAAACTCTTGTAATTCAAGTTTATATACATTTGATGAACTACAAGATGCATTTGATAAACTTGCAATTGAGTTTGAGGAAATGAATTCAAAATATACAAAATGATTTTGAAATTAAAAATGATTTATTATTAAAATTAAAATTTGAGTTTGAAAATGAAATAAGGATTTACGAAATGATTTTGACGATTCTAAGCTAAGAGTTGATATTTTAGAAAAAGTCAATTTTGATTTGAAAAAAAACTAAAGGGCTTAGAATATGAAAAAAATCATTTTAGAAAAGTTTTTTCGCTTTGCATCGTGTTGTCTGATAGTGCTTAGTGACACGTCACTTGGCAGTCATCTCCATTTTATTTTATTATTTTTTGATTCTATCATCTTTTAATTAAGTCCTGGGATACCCAAAATTAGCCTAGATAAAATGAATTTGTTTGGCTAAGATGGTTTCATGTGCTTGTAGAAAAATAAAGATTTAATTAGTGTTATTTTGAGATAGATCGAGTATATCTATAACGATTCTAATTGAAAGGAAAATTTTAGTGAGTTTTACAGGGTTTGACCCCTCTACGAGGTTGTTTCTAAGGTTTGAACACCCAGATAGGTGCCACCAGCTTGTGCAGGCTTTGACTTAATAGGCGTTCAGCTTTTTGTGGACTAATGTAGGTTTTATCCTAGGTTTGACCTCTTGGAAAAGCACCAATAGCTTGTGTAGGCTTTGACTCGATAAGCGTCAAGCTCTTTGTGGACTAAGGTAGGTGTTTCTTAGGTTTGACCTTT
Source organism: Adansonia grandidieri (assembly GCA_038382065.1). Classification (NCBI taxonomy): domain Eukaryota; kingdom Viridiplantae; phylum Streptophyta; class Magnoliopsida; order Malvales; family Malvaceae; genus Adansonia; species Adansonia grandidieri. The sequence continues at coordinate 14,447 of JBBYHK010472205.1, read as the reverse complement.
TAAATAGCCACTGCTAGTTTGTGTGGGCTTTGACTTAATAAGCATCTAGCTCTTAATATACTAAAGTAGGTTGTTTCTTAGGTTTGACTTTCCAAATAAGCACCACTAGCTTGTGTGGGTTTTGACTCAATAGGCTTCCAGCTCTTTGTGGACTAAGGTACGTTGTTTCCGGGGTTTTACTCCCAAACAGGTGCCATTAGCTAGTGTAGGCTTTGACTCGATAGGCTTTTAGCTCTTTGTTGACTAAGGTAGGTTGTTTCCTGGGTTTAACGCCCAAATAAGTGCCACTAGCTTGTATGGGCTTTAACTCTATAGGCATCCAGCTCTTTGTTGATTGAGATAGGTTGTTTCCTGAGTTTGACACCCTAAACAGGCACCACCAGCTTTTTTAGGCTTTGACTCGATAAACGTCTAGCTCTTTATCGACTGAGGTAGGTTGTTTCCTAGGTTTAACTCTTTAGACAGGCACTTCCAGCTTCTGTGAGCTTTAACTTGATAAACGTCTAGCTTTTTATGGATTGAGGTAGGTTGTTTCTTGGGTTTGACCCCTTAGATAGGTGCCACCAACTTGTATGGGCTTTGACTCGATAAGCATCTAGCTTTTATGGATTGAAGTAGGAAAAAAATCATCCTGCTTTTTAAAGACTAAGGTATGTATGCATCCTGCTCTTTGAGGACTCAAAGAAAATTAGTTTAGATACCTCCCTTAGATGATTTTCAATGAGGTCATAAGGTAAAAAAAAATTTACATGGGGCTTTTCAAGGTTTTTTGAAAATAAGAAATTGTACCTTAAGTTGCCCTTTAATTTGACTTTTGTATGCATAAGCTAGTAGCTGAAGGTTGTTACATGTTGTACAATGCATAAGGATACAAATGCATGCTTAAGATGATGCAAGAATGATGATTTTAAAATCTAATCGATGATTGATTTTGGCTTTTTCCAGTTGTTTGCTCTTCAACGGGTTTGGTAAGGTGATCTCTTACCATGGGATTAACCAACCTTGTTCTAGATTTCAAAGATTTTGAATACAAAGGTTATCTATTAAAGGTATGGATGGCTTGTGATTATAGGGGTGATCCTGAGTTTAGATGGCTCATGATTGGGGACTTTTGTTGCATTAAGTTTATTGACAAGTATGAGGGGTTTCTTTGGTCAATGATGCTTTAAAGGGTGTTTTTGGTATTCTAAATAGACTGTTCTAAATTTAGATTAAGGATAACAGTTTGAAAAGAACTTTAGCTCCTTGTCTTTAAGCTGGGCTTTACTAGGAAGAGGTTTTAAGCATGTTTTTAGGATATAGGGTCAAGGATAAGATTGAATGTGGCCCTAAGAGTCTATTCTTAATCTTTAGGCATGAAACAAAATTCTTGCAAAGTTTCATCTTTCCAAGTAATGTTAGGAAATCCTGGTATCAGCTCCATTCATTTATCAAGAATTATCAGTTAAATGATAAACATGATGTAACATGGGATGCAATAGTTACGAAAAAAATTTGTAAGAAATCAAGTGATTGTATTTCATTTAAGAGAAAGAAAGTACAAGTTATGAAAATTACAAGATCAAAAAGGATTTTAAGATGCAAAAGAATTCATAAGGGTTTTCCTGGTTGTTTAGCCCCTTATACTGATGTAATGAGTCTTCCATTATGTGTCTTTGAAAACTTTTCTCAAGCAATTAATCCTTTTAGTGTTGGTTGACTTACAAGAAGATTCTTCGAATTGCTCCATGGTGGGATGAAGGCCTTAAGGTTAGGTAGTTTCCATTATTTTGGTGTAGGTAAGGATGAGATTTGGTGGGTAGGTTGGTATGGAATAGGTAAATTAGGTTATGATTGGGTGTCTTGATCAGGGTCATGAATGTAGGGTAAATTGGTTCTTGACTTGGTTCGAGTGATAGAGTTTGGTCACTTAAGTCGCCATTTCGAGTTTTTAACCTAAGCTAGCTTTTTTCTTTAAGAGTGAAAGGAAAAAGAGAAATAAGATGCCCTTTTGGGTTTTCATCTTAAATCTTTTCATAGGGTTAGGTAGGTCATTGCCATCCATCTCGGTTAAAAGGGCTCTTATGAAAAATACACATTTTACCATGTATGGCTCTTCCTAATTTGGGGTATATTTTTTTTAGCATCTTTATGGATCGAGAGAATTTATTTAGGTACCAAGTCACCTTCTTGAAACTAGCAAGGATGGAACTTTTTGTCATGGGCTGTCATTATGTGCTTTTGATACATTTGCCTAAACAAATGGCTTTCATGCCATTTTTTTCGATGAGATTGAGGTGTTTACATCAGTTCTTGACCTATTTTCCTCTTCAAGTTATGATTCCATCAAGACTTTAAGTGAAGGGATTTTGACCTTAATAGGTAGGACAACCTCCATGTTGATAGGGTAGCAACCATGGAAGTTTGTATTGCTATGCAATAGGTATGTATTGAAAAAGGAAACTTTTCATGCCAATCTTTGTATGTCTCAACCATTTTTTCAACTATCTTCTTGATATTATTGTTGGCTGCTTCAACTACGCTATTCATTTTTGGATTATATGGGACAAAATTACAATGCTGAATCTTCAGCTTAGAATAGAATGCTTGCATCATTTTATTTTTTAGGTTACGTGCATTATTAGTAATGATCTATTCAGGAATACCATATCTACAAATTATATCCTATTTCACAAATTTGCATACAATAGATTTGGTGATATTGGCATAAAAAGCTGCCTCAACCCAGTTGGTGAAATAGTCTATAGCAACCAAAATAAAATGGTGCATGTTAGAAGCCTCAGGGGTAAACGGTCCAATCATGTCCATGCCCCTCATGGAAAATGGCCATTGGTTGTCATAACATGTAGAGGTGTCGATGGGACATGGATTCTGTCTGTATAGATTTGGCATTTGTGGCACTTTCAGGCATAGTCAATGCAATCATTTCAAGAGTCAACCAATAATAGCCTAATTGCATGACTTGTTTCACCATTTAGTGTCCATTAGCATAGGACTATAAATTCCTTCATGGACTTCTTCGAGAATTCTTTTGGCTTTGGAGGCATCTGCACATCGAAGTAGTAATTGATCCCAACCTTTCTTGTACAAATTTCACCATAAAAAATGAAGCTCATAGCTATCTTTTGGATAGTTCTCTTATCATTTTTAGTAGCACCTTTTAGGTATTGCTGATCCTTAATGTACCGAAGGATGCCATGATACCATGGCTGGCCGTCCTTCTCTTCTTCAACATTCTGACAATGTGCTGGGGCTATATAGATACTTAACTAAATAAGAGTAATTCGATTCTCGATTGACTTTAAACATAGATGATAAAGTGGCCAAGGCATCAGTAATTTGGTTCTCTTCTCGAGGCAAATGTTGAAAGCTAATGTCAACAAACTCTTTTTTGAGTTTCGAGATCAAATTCCAATAATGGATCAGTTTAGCATCACATTCTCCATTCAGCTGGTAGATAAGAAGGGCTGAGTTTCCAAATATTTGGAGTGTCTCGGATACCTTTTTCAATGGATGCTTAGAGTCCTATGATGCAGACCTCATATTTAGTTGTATTATTGGCGCAGTCAAAGTTCAGTATAATGGTGAAAGGTAGTGACTTCCATTAGGTGAGATAATAATTGCCCCGATTCCATGCCCCAGTGCGTTTGAAGCTCTATCAAATTACATTTTTAGATTATTCTCTTTGATAGCCTGGTTCACTTCACCATCTTGAAAGTAGAGGTCCATTTCTAATTGACTATTCTCTTCCTTTAAGCGAGCAATTTCCTAGGTGAAAGTTGCTTTTTCTTGTTGGAACTCTCACTTGAGCAATTCATGCTCAAAGGGAAATTCATCAACTGTAGCTTGTGATGTTCCAATAATAGACAAAGGTAAGAAGTCATTGATCTAATGGTCTTCCTCTTTTATATCATGGGGTCGTACTACTTTCTCTCTTGTACCTCACCATACAATGAGTTTATTTCCATACAAGAAAGGCTAGTTGAACTTTTGACTTGTAATAGGCTTAACATAGTCGAAATCCCATAACTCTAGGTCTTGGAGAAAGAAGACAAATTGCAGGCATTGGAATTATCAAAAGACCAAAATAAGTGCATAGCTAATGCTTCCCCATAATCCCATGAGGGGTATATAACTGAAATCTCTACACTGGTATACGATTGTTTATGGCGAGAACCAAAAGGCTTCCCATGTCACCTCTTTTCCACTAAGGTTTGGAGTTTCTGGACCCATTGCTCTTTGTCCTTGTCTTGAGGCCATTCCTTCTTGAAGACCTTGGAGATAGGGCTAAAGTTAAACAAGAATTTGTATGGCATCTTCTTTTCTTTGGGACATAAGTGATTGACAAGCAGATGTAAAGAAATAGTGTGTATTTAATGAAATGACCTGTATAGATTTCTTTGCAAAAATTAAGAGCTCAGATGGTTTTAGCAATGATAACCAGTGCAGGATTAATGTTGCAGCACAATCGAGAGAAAATATTTATTATTGTAGCTCCAACATAGCCTAATGTTTTTGGAAATATAACTAGACCATAAATTGTTAGAGAATAGATATCTTGAATCTTTCGATGGTCAACGGTATTTACTATTACTTCCTTTAGGCTAACCCATAAGATGTACTCACTGTTTCTTTTCTTCTTGATGTGATCTTTGTTCTAAGATTCTGTTGCCCTGAAGATCTGAGCTAATATTTTCTTGAAGGTTGAGGGTTTAAAGCCTTATAGTATATTCTATCAATCTTGGCTCTCTCAATATTAATGCAATATATTCATCAACTGTGAGGACCAAATCTTCATCATTAAAGGTGAAGCATTGATATGTTGGGTTCCAAAACTAAGGTGCTACTTATAACAGACCCACATCCAAATGGACTTGGAGCAAGAGGGCTATGTTTTCCATATCTCTTTGTGAATAATTCTCTTTTAGTATTGTCCTAACTAGTCCATATATGCTTTAAATCTTGCTAATCATTCTAATGGTACCCTATTTTCACCCTTTCATGGCTTGTTAAGACATACTTGGGTTTAAGAATGTCCCCATTTTTACATTGTCGATGCTCAAACCATGCTCGAACTTCCTCAAAGGGCTTCAGATTTGAAGTGGACTATTGTTCCATAACAAACACCCTTTAATGAACACTAAACCATTGACTAATTATCCTATGATGGTGATGATTATGATGAAATAATGCATGTGTGAAAAAGAAAAGCAAACAAGGAAATGAGTTAGTAACCATACAAAATAATAGGCATTATAAAGGAATGAAAGAATAACAACAAATGTGCATTACAAAATTTGCCCTGAGAATAGACTATGCTGCCTAAGGGTAGACATAATGATCATGAATGTTCAGACATTGAACGGATAGTATAATAGCATGTTCGCACTAAAAATTACCTTTTAACAAGGTAATACGATACCTCACAAGGGCTAAGACTAACCATTTAGGTGGTAATGTTTGTTCATCAACACCTATGGCAAGTACATGTTAAGCCATCGTTCCAATAGCATGATAGCTTATTTTGTTTACATATAACTAATTTAAAATGGCATTCCACTAACCCCTTTGCTAAAGAGGATTTACCATCAAACATAATGGCATATCCTAAAAAAATGATCATGAAAATAAAAATGACAAATACGGTTGACAATGTTCACCCATCATCGCCCACATAACCATGGTATATAGAAGTAAAGGTAAGAAGTGTTTCCCCAAATGATCCTACTCTCAGAGTTATTCTATTAGCAATCTGATATGGTTTGACATGGTTTAGCTCATAAGGTTCACTATATGGGTTTAAGTTGAAGTCTCTATCTGGTAAGAATAGCTGAGGCACCCTAATCCCAGTCCCATCACGGGTTTGGCAAAATGGTTTCAATCTGATGGATGTATTTCATATGCAATGCGAAAAGGTACTTAGAGAGACATTGATAATTTACACCTTGAAAGGTCTTGCCATGCATATGCAAAGGGTTATTCATAAAGGCAGATGGCTTACTTCCTCCTAATAATTAGGTTACTAATTGTACCATGGTGTTTAGTGGGAATTTAGTGCAAATGCATGTGCACGATATGTGTTGGGCAAATAATCAAACCTTTTTGTTTTACCCAATAATACTATGCTTATTCAAATTGACATTCATTTAGGAACAGAATAGTCCCTAACAATCATGAAACAAAGTGACGAAAAGTAGAAAGTTAGAAAATAAAAATAAAAGGGAATTATATCTAAACAATAAATAGAAGTTGAAAAACTAAAAGATGTGTAAGACATAGCTAGTTATAGGCCTAACCTTCTGGGTTTGATCCCTAGCGGAGTTGCCAAGCTATTGCCATGTACCTCTTTTTCTTTTTCTCTCTGAAAAATCTGAACAACATAGCGCATGCGACTTAAAAATGCATGATAGTGGTTGAGCCTTTGAGTTATCCCTTGGTCGGGATTTGGATTAGCATGATAATGTGAAGAGGGGGGAGAGTGTTGGATGATTCGTTCACCTAACTAGCCTTGAAAAGTTATTAAGAAGTAACCATAAATTTGGAGTCACCACTGACCATTTTGGCTAGGCATGATTGTAGTCACTCTATTTTGTCTGGACCAGTTTTTAGCATCCTAGGAGTTAGGCAAAAAATGATAAAATAAAAAAATAAAAATAAAAGGTGGGGGATGACTGCTGGGCACCGTGTTGCTAGGCACTATTAATCGACAGGGTGCCAGGCAAAAAATTTTTTTTAGGAAGGTCTAAAATGCCTATAGGTCATATTAAAGAAAATGTAAAATCTAGGCATCAAAGGTTGTTTTTCATGGTGTCACCAAGGTCATTCAAATGAGTACACAAATTAATTTCCCATTGTTTGTGACCAAGTTAAGGTAAATCGGGAAGCCACAGGTACATACAAATTATATTAGGGCGCAAGTATTGATACAAGACCTTTATGGTATGAAAAACTTGAATTTTCACATGTAGTATCGGGACAAGAGGGTTTGGTATTGATACCCAAGGTGTAGTATCGATACCTGGCATGTTTGCATTGATACAAACCTTGGCAGTAGCTAAAGTTATGACTTTTGGCAAAATGTATCAATACACAAGCATGAGTATCGATACAAATCCATGGAGTATCAATAAAGGCCTCTGAGTATTGAGACTGGAAACATTTTTTGCTCTTAGTTTCGATACACAGCTCATTGTATCGATACTCAGGAGTAAAAAGTACCTTGTGTGTTGATACAACATGTTTTGTATTGATACACCAAGGCATTTTTGCTTAGTTTGAGCCACTTTTTAGCCTTCGAAAACCCGAGTTAAACATGATTTTGCACCAAGGAACTATCATAAAACATTGCAAACCTTAACTATGGGTTCATTAATGGATTCTAACAAATTTTTGGAGTCCAAACAATTAATGACAAAGGTCACTTTCATAAGATATATAAGTGTAAGAGGGTATGGCAGGCATATCTCTAGTTGCAGGCTTTCACAGCTTTTCTGCCTCTTTACTTAGCATGGCAGAACCAATAAGAAGAGAGTCAACTAAGCATGGTAGCTGGAAATGTCCCCTGGTGCAAAAGAAAAAAATAAAAAATAACCTTTGCATTGTTCTCTAAAAAGAGGGGTTGAACATTGAATGAAAAATGAGACTACTAGCTATCTTAGAAAAAAAAAACTCTTTCAGCTATCAAAGAAGCTCTCCGGCAATCCTAAAAAATCTCCTCATCCATCCCCACAAATCTTTTAGCCACTTTAGCTTCAAAAACTCACCAAAACACTATTCCATTACCTTTCACCTTTAACCAACCTCCGTTCCCATAGCTCCTTAAAACCACCCTTAAAACACCTTCAAAAACTCAACCTTTCACACACTTTCATCCTCAAAACACCCCATTAGCAACCATATTACCAGAAAGCTTATTCCTTTCAACCTTTTCTTGCTAAACAATAGCAAAAAGAGGGAAGAAATTGAGCTTAAAGTCACTGCCTTAAAGAAGAAGGAATCTTCAAGCCTTTGCTAGTATATTTTTTACCTAGTTGCATATATTTTCTGATTTGATCATCCATTTCATTTTAGTGAGCCTTTCATGTTGCCATGACCCTTCTAATACTCCCATGCATCTTTGTTGTCTTGGTTGTGGTAGTCCTAGGATCTCAATGACCCTCTTGAGATCTTGATGTTGTTAGATATATAAACTCACCATGCTTCATTTTCATCATCATACAGCCTCTTTTAATGCATCTTTTGCCATGTTCCTTTCATATTCACGTATCCATTTCACATTTAAATGGTTACGTTAATGTGTCTTAGTATGTTCAAATATTTTTCTTGTGCTTTAAGGAGGCTCATGAAATAAAAATGCTATCATGACAACTCTAACATCCATTCCTTCATATAAATATGTGTATATCATCTCCATGCACCCTATTTGTCATCTTCTTACATCTATGTCACCCACTTCCATGTTAAAATGTCATTTTTGCTTGTTTGCATGTTTAATCCACGTTTATCTTTGTATGTGTTGTATTTTGTTCATGATATCTCCATTAAAATGCTTGTTTGTCTCTTACAAATTGATTTTTAGAAACTTCCCCAAGTTAAGTTTGTGTTACCTTAAAGAGATGAAAAATAGCATGGATTTAATGTTTTCATCAAATTGGTCTCCCAATCTTGGGGGCAAATCAACATTTCAGATTTGGATTTATGGTGAAATAAGTTCATTTTTCAAAGAAAAAAATCTTCTTTAGTATTAATCCTTGATTTTAAGCCCTGCTTTCCTTTTAGTGACATAGTCAACGGATTGTTCCATCATCCCAAACTACTATGGGATTATAGAATAAACTTTTAAAGCCCATTTTACTTTCTGTCACAGACATCCGGATGTCTTAGACCTAAGTCTATCTTCAAAAATCGAAATATCAAATAATCCCACCATTTTTGCTTTGGTAGCACTGTAGTCTGAAATTGAAAAATCATTTTCAAACCAAAAAATATTTCCTTTGATTTTTCTAATATTGTTTCTTTAAAGGGCATCAAATTACCTTTCTAACAATCTTATTTGCCCTCAGATTATCCCAGACGAGGGAGTTATGATTTTTCAAACCTTTAGTGTCTAAAACTCTTGGAACCAGCGTGTAACATTTTGTTTGGGCCATTTCAGCCCATCAGATGATTTTCACAAAATTTCTAGATATTTTTCCAAAAAGTTCATAGAATTCCCTTTCTGGAAAAGTATTATCCATGATCTAACAATCCCAGATAAGCTTAGAATGATTTTGTGAAACCCATCATGCCCTTTCTAATTTTACGTGCTACCAGAGCTGAGACAAACCCAAATTCGAAAATTAATTCCGCCTAGAAAATAAATTTCTAAAATTTTTGGAATATTTTTATATTAAACCTTGTTGAGCTACCTTTCCAACAATACCCCATTTACCCTCTGAAGTCTTCAGATACACTCAAAAAACAATTCTAGAAATAGAGATGACATGATGCTGCCCCTTATTTTTAACCTAATTTTCAAATATCCTTTTATCAAGATGTTCGGATGTCTCGAAATGTACCCGTTTAGTTTCCTTCACAACACCAACCCCTTTTGACTTGGGTCAAGGTTAAAATACAGAAAAAAATAGGATTTCATATTAAAACTTTTGCTAGTGGAGATACTCCAACTCCACTACTCAAAGGGGATACTCCAACCCTGTTTTTTAATCAAAGTTTAAATTTTCTCCTTGTTCCTAAATGTTTTCGTAACTTTGGGGACACTCCACCCCCACTACTCTGAGGGATATTCCAACCCAATTTTTACAAAATAATAATAAAAGTTTTTTCTTTATTCCTAACTATTTTCATAACTCTATTTTAAGGGACACTCTAACCCCATTTTTCTGAGGGAATACTCTAACCCCGCTTTTACCTCAAAAACTTAAAATTTTCTCTCTTCTGGGAGACTCAAACTATTTTAATAAAAATTATCTTTGTTCTTCAAATTAGCACCGAATCTAGACTGGTCTCTAAAATTGTCACCTGGGTTATTCTTCAATAATCGAAGGCAATTATGAGATACATTTCGATTGACTTTCTCTTTTTTATGTTCTTTTGTTCATGATTGCTTGTTTATGATATTATTATATTTCTTATTTTTCACCTCACTAACTTATTCTATCATGTTATTGTGCATTCATATTTAAAATTTGTTTTCTAATGAAATTTATGAGGTGATGTTTTGTGTTGGTATCTCTCTAGTGCCTAATACGAAACATCTAATTTTTAAAATCCAAACTAGACATCCTCTTCATAAAAAAGTCTCTATGTCCCTCACATCTCCAAGGCACATAGGTGATCTAATTTTTTTTAATAAAAGACCTGGATTCACATTTTCCAAAACTTTATGCATTAAAGAGGATTATTTCTAAATAGAGACCAAATGGAATCGATTTAACCGAGACCAAAGTGAGATATAGTTAGCAAGTATTGATTTTGGGCATCATGGGGATGCTAGTCCTTCCTTACATGTAACCAACTCCTGAGCTCAACTAATGAATCTTTAGACTTCGTAGACCTTGAAATTAGTATTTTGAGTTGCATAACTCGTAATATTATTTTTAATCAGGATCTGATCTTACCTAGCCTAAAAGGATCGGTGGTGACTCCAAGTTTATGGCCACCTCATGGTGGCTATCCAGGTCTAGTTGGATAAGCGACTCGTCTAACGATCCCTATCCCCTTCATATTGTCATGCCTAATCCAAATCCCAATCAAGGGATAGCTCAAAGGCTCGATCATAATCAACCATCATTTATTTTGTAAGTCGAGAGCGCTATGCTTTTCAGATCATATAAAGTTTTAAGGTCTGGGCACATGCCAATAGCTTGGCAACTCCACTGGGGATTATAGAGAGTTAGGCCTATAACTAGCTATTTTTCTAGGCCTATAACTAGCTATTTTTCACTTAGTTCGTAGTTTTTTAGTCTCGATGATTCTGTAGATATAATTCTCTTTTATTTTTGCCTACTAATCTCTATTGTTTATGTTTTTGTCCTGTGATTGTTAGGGATTACTTGTGCCCAAATAAATATTGATTCGAACAAATATGGTAATATGAGAGTGAAATAAAAAGGTTTGATTGTTTCCTCGACACACACCATAAACTTGCATTTGCACTAGATTCCCGCCATGCACCATGGTGTGGTTAGTATGCTAATTATTAGGAGGAAATGAGCCATCCGCCTTCATGAATAACCCTCTGCGAACGCATGGCAAGACCTTATAGGATGTAAACTACCTATGTCTCTCATAAGTACCCCTCTGCACTTGCATAAGAAAATACATCCACTGGATCGAGCTCGTTTCACCAAACCCATGATGGGCCTAGGATCGGGGTGCCTCGGTTGTTCTTATCGGATAGAAGAACAATTTGGATATTGAAATAGGCATCAACTTAAACCTATGTAGTGGACCCTATGAGCTAAACCATGTCAAGCCATACCGGATGCTGCTAGAATAACCTGAAGATTCAGGCCACTTGGGGAAGCATTTCTTATCTTTACTCCTACATACCATTTGTTACATGAGCAATGATAGGTGAACGTTGTTACTCGCAATTGTCTTTTTATTTTCATCATCATTCGTTTAGGATATGCCATTATGTTTGATGGTAAATCCTCTTTTATCAATGTGTCAGTACAAGTTAATGCCATTACCTGCAATGCCATCTTGAAATAGTCATATCTGATCGAAATGAGCCTTTGTGCTGCCAGAACAATGGCTTAGCATAAATGGTGATGATCAAACGTAATCGTTTAAATGGTCAGTCCTAGTCATCATGCGGTATCATGTTGCTTTGTGAAAAGGTAATTTTAATATGGACTTGCTAGTATCTACCTATTTAATGCCTTAACCTTTATATTATCATGTCTGCCCTAAGCATCATACCGTCTATTCTCAGGGTAAATTTTGTGATACACTTTTACTGCTATTCTTCCAGTTTTTTATATTTATCTATTATTTTTATTGGTTACTAACTTATTTTCTTTTTGCTTTTCTTTTTCACCATGCACATTTCATCATAATTATTGTCATCAGGGGACAATTGGCTCTAATGGATCAATGTTCACTAGAGGGCATCTATCATGGAGCAACAGTTCACTTTAGAGTTACCTTTTGAAAATGTCCGAGCATGGTCAGAGCACGATAGCGTGAATGCGGGGATATTTTAAAACTGAGGCATGCCTCAATAGTGCATGAAAGGATCAAGATAGGATACCGTCAAAGTGATTGGCAAGATCTGAGGATCATATACACTGATTGGGATAGTATTGAAAGGGAATCATTCACTAAGAGATATAGAGATATCACTCTTTTGTTTCAAGTTTGTTTGGATGTTAGTTTGTTACAAGTGGCCTCTCAGTTTTGGAATCCAACATACCACTATCTCACTTTCAATCATGAAGACTTAGTCCCCATGGTTGATGATTATACTGTATTAGTTAGCATTAAAAGGGCAAAGGTCAACAGGATATACTGCAAAGCATTGAATCCTCCAACCTTCAAGAAAAGATTAGCTTAAATCCTCAGGGCAATAGAATCTTGGATTAAAAGTCATATCAAAACAAAGAGGAACAATAAATGCATCTTATGGGCTAGTTTGAGAGAAGCAATGTTGAGTACCATTGACATCCAAAAAATCCAAGATATCTATGCTTTGGCAATATATGGTCTAGTTATATTCCCAAAGACATTAAGCTATGTTGAAGCTACAGTAGTAGATGCCTTTCTCGCTTGTGCTACAACATTAATCCTGCACCAGCCATCCTTGTTGAAACTATTCAAGCTCTTAATTTTTGTAAGAAAATGGGAACGAGCCATTTCATCAGATATGCACTGCTCTTTCATATTTGGCTCGTCAATCATTTTAGCCTGGAATAAAGTAAGATGTTGCACTACTTCTTACCTAGATTAGCCCTATCTCTAAGGCATTCAAGAAGGAATGGCCTTAAGACAAATCTGAAAAGCAATGGGTCCAAAAATTTTGGAACCTAAAGGGGAAGGAGGTAAGATGGAAGCCTTCTTGGTTTTTCCCACAAATAGTCATATATTGATATGGAGATTACAGTTATGTATCACTCATAGGATTATGGGGAAGTACTAGCTATGCCTCTCTTTTAGTTCTTTGACAATTCTAGTGTTGTCAATTCATCCCTTTCATCCAAGACTTATAGTTGTGGTGTTTCAATTATGGTAAGCCTGACTATAAGTTGAACGTCTAGCTAGCCTTTCAAGCATGGAAATAAACCTGTTACAGATAGAGATATTGGAGAAGGAGTAGTATGACCCTAGGATATGATGAATGGAAGATCCACCACATTAATGATGCCATGCCCTTGTCTGGTATTGGCACATCATAAATTCCAATTGATGAATTTCTTTCTAAGGTTAAATAGCTTAAGCAAGAGTTTGAACAAGAGAAGGTGACCTTTGCCAAGGAGATTACTCGATTGAAAATGGATCTCTACCTTAAGGATAAATAGATAAATAGGGTTGTCAAAGAAAAAAACCACCTCAAAGAGGATCTTGAGAGCTTGAAAAGAGATTATGTGGCCTTTAACAAAGCAAGCAAGTCCCAAAGGCTTGGAAAGTCATCGGTCAAGTGGAAGACAGAAATTGCTACTCTCGAGAAGGAACTACACCAATGGAGAGAAGCTGCTAGGGCCAAGGCTCTTGCATCAACTTATTGAAGGAGGAATGAATGGTTAGAGGCTCAAGTTTAGGATTTGAGAGCAAACTAGGCCAAAAATGGAGTTCTGACATCAAAATCCAAGACTTAGAGCATTCTCTTCAAGCTCGCCAAGACCAAGTTAATGCATCAATGAGAGCCTCCAAACAGTGCAAGCAAGAATGGCTTTAAGTGATACATCACACATGCCAAAACCATTAGGACTATCATCACCGTCTCACAGAGCAGATCCAGGTAGCTTAATTGGAGGCTTAGAACATAATGGATGTAGCTTGATCCCTAATAAGTGATATCTTACCCATTAGAGCTTCTGAACAAGAGTTGTTATAGTTCTTGGACCATGTAATCAAGCAATGCAACTGTGTCAGGCATTTTTGAATGTAATCACATGTAATTAAGACATTTTGTTGCTTTAATGAAAGATGCTATTAGTGGCGCTATCCATTTATCCAATTCTCCTTTTTGCATTTGCATAACTAACCTAATCCTTTCATGGTTTTTATTCATCCATGATCGCATATTTTGTCTCATTACATCAAACATATGCATGAACATACCATAAAGGCCTAATCTAAAAATAATTTAAAGTAAAGGTGATCCAAAACATGGAATCCACAGTCCAACATCGATACAACACTTGCAATCATAGGAAAACGATGGAAAATGATCACCAAGCCTGTATCAAAAGACTCAAACTCATGTATAGGGAGTCTCAAGA
>JBBYHK010472194.1:0-19847 GCA_038382065.1 Adansonia grandidieri | reverse complement strand
ATAAGAAATTAAGAGTGTGAATCCATAGGAAAAGTGAAATTAATTTGTTAATTATACCTTGCAATTAAGAACATTAACTAAATGTTTTTGGCCGGAAAATATGTTTGTTCCTTTTAATTTCAAAACTTAAATTTAGTAGGAAATATATAAGAATAAATGCATGAATAATAGTTAAAAACGTTAATCAAAAAAATTTCAAAGATCAGGCTTAAATTTAAGAGGAAATGTGTGGGAATAAATACGCTAACAAAAGTTGCAAAACGTCAATGAAAAACATTACAAAGATTAGGCCAGCATTTATTCTTCTAATAGGCAGATAGAGATCAAGAGAGAGTTGAAAATATATAAATTAAAAGACAAATTTAACCCTATTTATTTTAATAGGGAGCTGAAAATATTTTATATATATATATAGATTAAACTGTATTACCATTGCCTCCTGCCGCCACGTGCTCGCTTTCAAAACTTTGAACGATCTGAAGGCATAGCATGCTTGACTTAAAATAAATGATGGTTGGTTGTGGTCGAGTCTTTGAATTATCCCATGATCGGGATTTGGATTAGGCACAGTAATATGAAGGAAAGGGAGATTGTCGAGCGAATCACTCATCCAATCGAGTCTTGGGTAGCCACCACGAAGTGGCCATAAACTTAGAGTCATAATCGATCATTTTAGGCTAGGCAGGATCGGATGCCTATTGAAAACGATGTTCTGAGTTACAAAACTCAAAACACCGATTTCAAGGTCTACAAAGTCTAGAGATTCGTTGGTTGGGTTTGGGAGTTGATTACATGTGGGGAAAGATTAGCACCCCCATAATGCCCAAAATTGATACCTACTAACTATGTCTCGCTTCAGTCTCAGTTGAATTGGCTCCATTTAGTCTTTATTTAGATATAATTCTCTTTAATGCATGAAGTTTTGTAAATTTAGATCCGGGTTTTTAAAGAAAATTAGATCACCTATGCACCTAAGAAGTGTGAAAAACATAGGGATTTTTATGAAAACAATGTCTAGATTGGATTTTAAAAATTTGGATATTCCATATTAGGCACTAGAGAGATACCAATACGGAACATTGCCTTGTAAATTTCATTGGAAAACACATTTTAAATATGAATGCACGATAATCACTACAAAAAGGAACGTGTTAGTAAGACAAAAAAAATATAATAATATCATAAACAAACAATCATAAACAAAAAAACATAAAAAGGAGGGATGATTGGAATGTGTCTCATAATTGGCTTCGATTATTGAAGAACAACTAAGATGACAATTTAGAAACAAGTCTTGATTCGATGGTAAGTTGAGGGATGGAGATGATTTTAATCAAAGTAGTCTGAGGTATTCAGAAGAGAAAAAATTTTGGATTTGTTTTGAGGTAAAAGTAGGGTTGGAGTATTCCCTCGGAGAGGTGGGGTTAGAGTATCCCCAAAGATAGAGTTAGGAAAATATTTAGGAATAAAGAGAAAATTCACATTTTTAATGAAAAACGAGGTTGGAGTATCCCTTCGGAGTAATGGGGTTAGAGTATCCCTAAAAATAAAAATTTTTGATAGTTTCAGATGAGGATTAAGAATCTTAAAGGTGGATCCAAAAAGAAAATTTAGGTTTTGAGTTGAAAATGGGGTCGGAGTATCTCCTTGAAGCAATGGAGTTGGAGTATCTCCACTAGCGAAAATTTTATTATGTAGGAAAGAGATATCTAGTATGAAATCATTTTATGTATTTTATCCGTGATTCGAGTCTAAAGGGCTTGTATTATGGGGGAACCAATTAGGTGCATTTTGAGACATTCGAATGATTTGATAAAAAGAGATTAAAAAATTAAGTTAAAATAAGGGACAGCATCATGTCACCTCCTTTCTTGAATTTATTTCAGGTGTATCCAAATGCTTCCGGGGGTTAATAAGATACCATTGAAAAGGTAACTCGATAAGGTTCAATGTAAAAATATTTAAAAAATCCTAAAACTCACTTTCTAGGTGGAATTAATTTTTGAAGTTAGGTCTATCTCAATATTAGCAACGTGTACAAGGGAAAATACACGATAAAATTTGAAAAATCATTTTGTGCTCATCCAAGATCGTTAAATTATGAATAATACCTTTACAAAAAGGGAATTTTGTAAATTATTTAAGAAAAATATTGAAAAACTTCATAAAAATAATCTGAAAGGCCAAAATGGCCTAAATAGAACATTGCATGCTGGTTTTAGGGTTTTTGAACAACAAAGGTTCAAAAAATCATAACTCTCTCACCTAAGATGATCTGAGGGCAAACAAGACACCATTAGAAAGGTAATTAGATGTCCTTTAAGGGAAAATATTATAAAAATCAAGGAAAATATTTGTGGTTCAAAAATGATTTTTCAAATTTAGACTACTTTGCTGCTAGAGCAAAAGCAAGGGATTATTTAATTTTCTAGGTTTCTTGGGGTTTAAACTCAAATCATGGACGTTCGGACATCCATAACATAAGGGAAAGAATAACATGGACATCACGAGTTCATTCCACAACCCCAGAGTAGTTTGGGATGATGAAACAACCCATTGACCATGCCATGAAGGTGTAAAATTCAAGATTAAGGCTTAGTATATTTTCTAACTAAAAGGGGTTATTTATTGCTTGAAAAATAGCATCTTTAAACTTGAGTTATCATGAATCCATAGCTGAAATATTTGCTTTGCCTCCAAGATTGGAAGACCAATTTTATGAAAGCATTAAGTCCATGCTATTCTTCATCTAATAAAGGTAGCATCAACTTAATTTGGGGATTTTTCTAAAAATCAAGTTTTTAGGAAACAAGCAAGCACTTTGACAAAGATGTCATGAACAAAATACAGCACACACAAAGATGAACATGGAAATGGTTGACAGAAATGCAAGAAGATGATAAATAAGGTGCATGGAAATGATATGAACATATTTAAACAAAGTAATGCATGCTAGAGTTGTCAAGACAGCATTTTTATGTCATGAGACTCCTGAAAATACAAGAAAATGCATGAACATACATAAAATATGTTAAGGTGGCCATTTAAATATGAGATGAATGTGTGAATATGGAAGGAACATGGCAAGAAATGCATGAACAGAGGCTGTGTAATGATAAAAATGAAGTATGGCATGTTGGCATATCCAAACAACAACAAGGCATCAAAAAGGTCATTAAGATTTTTAAGACTATCACAACTAAGGCAACAATAATGCATAAGAGGCTTGGGAGGGTCATGGCAGCATAAAGGGCTCACTAAAATGGTGTAGATGATAAGAACAAAAAATGTATGGAAAAAAGTAAAAAATCTACCGAAAAAGCTTAAACTCTTTCTCCCTTCTTAAAATAGTGACTTTAAGCTCAGTTCTTTTCCTTTTCTTGCTATTATCTAGTAAGAAATGGATGAAAGAAAGAAGCTTTCTAGTAATATGGTTGTTGATGGGGTGTTCTGAGGGTGAAAGTGTTTGAAAGGTTGAGTTTTAGAGGTTTTTTTATGGTGGTTTGAGGGAACTACGGGAATGGAAGTTGGTTGAAAGTGAAAGGCAATGGAACAGTGTTTTAGGAGAGTTTAGGAACTAGGGATTGCTAGAAAATTCTTGGGAATGGATAAAGCTTTTTCTGAGATTGTTGGAGAGCTTTTTTTTGAAATGGCTTAAAGTCCCCCTTGAGATAGTTGTAAGTCCCCTTTAAATTCAATGCTCAGTCAATGCTTTTAGGAGACAAAGCAAATGCATTTTTAATTTTTCATTCTTGGACTAGGGGACATCTTCAGCTACCATGCTCAGCTGGTCTTCTTCTCATTGGTTCTGTTATGCTGAGAAAGAAGGCAGAAAGGCTGCAACAACCTCCAAGCTGAAGATATGCCTGACACACCCTCTTACAACCATATATCTTATGAAAGTGACCTTTGTCATTAGCTATTTGGGCTCTAAAAATTTGCTTAAATCTGATCATAGGCCCAAAGTCAAGGTTTACAATGTTTTATGATGGTTTCTTGGTGCGAAAAAAATATGTTTAAATTAGATTTTTGAATGCTTAAAAATGGTCCAAACTAGGCAAAAATGCCTTGGTGTATCGATACAAAACATGTTTTATCGATACACAAGGTAATTTTGACCCAAAAGTATCGATACCATGAGATATGTATTGATACTAAGAGCAAAAAATGATTTCTCATCTCGAGTCTTAGAAGCATGTATCGATACTCTATGTATTTGTATCAATACTCATGCTTGTGTATCGATACATTTTGCCAAAAATCATAACTCTAGCTATTACCAAGGTCTGTATTGATACAAACACGCTAGGTATCGATACCAAACCCTTTTGTATTGATACTTTACGTGAAAATTCAAGTTTTTGGTGATGTAAAGGCCTTGTATCAATACTTGTGCAGTGATATAACTTGCACATACCTGTAGCTTCCCAATTTACCTCAACTTGGTCACCAACAATGGGACATTGACCCGTGTACTCATCTGAATGACTCCGGTGACACTATGAAAAATGGCCTTTGATGCTTCATTTTACATTTTCTTTAATACAACCTATAGACCTTCCGAAAAAATTTTTTTGCCTGGCATTGTGTTGTTTAATAATGCCTGACGACATGGCACCTAACTGTTGTCCCCCAATTTTATTTTAATTTTCTAATTTTATCATCTTTCAATTGAGTCTTAGGGTGCCAAATATAGGCCCAGACAAAATGAGGTGTCTACAACTGCCTCTTTTTAGTCATTGCTGGGTATTAGGAATAGGGCAGAGACAAATAGACACCATTTTTTTAGGTAGGATGATGGTTCCATGTGCCTACAGAAAAGTATAGAGCTATTTAACATTAAGTCAAGATAGGCCAAATATACTTGCAAAAAAAAAATTTAATGAGTTTTGTAGGGTTTAACCTCCCTTCTAGGTTATTTTCTCGTTTAACCCCAAACAGCTACTATATTCTCGTGTGGGCTTTGAGGTAGGTAAGCATCAAACTCATTATGGACTAAGGCAGACAAATGCCATCAGCTTATGTGGGCTCTAAGATAGGTAAGGAAAAATGTCTAACTCTTTATGGACAAAGGTAGACAGGTGCCACTAGCTTGTGTGGGCTTTGAGGTAAGTAAGGAAAGACGTCCAACTCTTTGTGGACTAAGGTAGACAAGTGCCACCAGCTTGTATGGGCTTTGACTCGATAGGTGTCCAGCTCTTTGTGGACTAAGGTAAGTAGGTGCCACAGCTTATGTAGGTATTGCGATAAGTAAAGAAAAGCATCATACTCTTTGAGGACTAAGGTAAGTTGGTGCCACTAGCTTGTATGGGCTTTGATTCGATAGGTTTCCAACTATTTGTGGACTGAGGTAGACAGGTGCCGCCAGCTTGTGTATGCCTTGACTCGATAGGTGTCCAGCTCTTTGTGGACTGAGATAGGTTGACGTAGTGCCACTAGCATGTGTAAGCTTTATGGTAGGTAAAGAAAAGTATCTTGCTCTTTGAGGACTGGAAGAAAATGAGTTTGGATACCTTTCTAGGGTGATTTTCAATAAGCTCGTAAGGTCAAAGATATTTACTTAAGGCCTTTTGAGGTTTTTTGAAAATAAAAAATTGTACCTTAGGTTCTCTACAAATTTGACTTCTATATACGGGAGCTGGTACCTGCAGGATATTAAATACTGCATAATGCATGGGGATGCAAGTATCTGCCTAAATGATGCAAGGGTAATGACTTAAAGAATCCAACGATTGATTTTGGCTTTCTTCAACTGTTTTCTTTTTCGAGAGTTTGATAAGCAAACCTTTTATCTAGGGTTTGTCAATCTTGCTTTAGATTTCTAGAGGCTTTAAATATTAAGGTTGTTCTTTTTTTAAAGGTACAAAAGTCCATGATCGTTTACTGGAGGAGGTTTTGTGCACATTTTTAATATGTAGGGTCCAAGGGCAAGACTAATTGTGGCCCTAGAAGGCCATTCTTAGTCTTTAGACATGAAACAAAAACTTCTAAGAAATTTTATCTTTCCAAGTAATGCTAGGAAATCCTATTATCAATTTTGTTCATTTATAAGCATTATCAATTAAATGATAAGCATGATGCAATCATGGAATGTAGGGTTACAAAAAGATTTTATGATAAATCAAGTAATTGTATTTCATTCAAAGAAAAATGGTACAAGTTATGGTAAACTTTTGAGAAATATAAAATAGATAAGAGAGGTCTTCATGGTTGATTGGCCTTTGATGTTGATGATAGGAATCCTCTACTGAGTACTTTTAGAGATTTCTCTCGAGTGATTAATCCTTTTGGCACTGGCTGACTCACAAAAAGATTTTTCAGATTGTCCTATAGTAGGATGGAGGCCTCAAAGTTCGATAATTTCCATTTTAGGGTGCACGTAAGGATGAGATTTGGTAGGGTTGGTCAGCATAGAACATGTGGATTAGGTTATGATTTCACGTCCTGGTCAAGGTTATGAATATGGGGAAAATTGGTTTTAGGCTAGTGATAGTTTGGGCTTGACTTAATTTGAGTAAAAGGGTCGGTTCTTCTTTCTCTCTTTTTTTGTTATTTATTCTTCTTTTTTGTGTTTTTTTCTTTCTTTTTTTTTATGTTTTTTCTTTCTTTTTTTTTTGTTTTGGAGAGTGGAAAAAAAAGAGGAAATAGGATGCCGTTTTAGGTTTTCATCCTAAAATCCTTTCAGTTATAGTATTTCTTAACAGAATCAAAGTTCATAAGGTTAGGTAGGTCGCTGTCGTCCATTTCAGTTAAAATTAGGGCTTCTTTATAAAATACACGCTTCACCACATATGGCCTTTCCAATTTGGGGTCTATTTTTCTCGAGCATCTTTTGGATCGGGAGAATTTGTTTGAGTACCAAGTCAGCTTCCTAAAACTGGCAAAGATGAACCTTTTTGTTATGGGCCTTTATCATGTGCTTTTGATGCAGATGGCGTTAATTCTTTTTTTTCGATGAGATTGAGTTGCTTATATCAGCTTTTAATTCAACCTCTTTAAGTTATGATTCTGTCAAGACTCTGAGTGAAGGGATTTCAACCTTAATTGGTAGGACAACCTCCATGTTATAGCCAAAAAAAATGGGGTAGACCCGTGGAAATTCATATTGCTGTGTGATAAGCATGTAATGCAAAAGGTAACTTTTCATACTAATCTTTGTATGTCTCGATCATCTTTTTAACTATCTTCTTGATATTCTTGTTGGCTACTTCAACTGCCCCATTCATTTTCAGATAGTATGGGATGGAGTTTCGATGTTAAATCTTGAACTGAGAGTAGATTGCTTACATTAGCTTGTTTTCAGATTACGTGCATTATCTGTGATGATTTGTTTGGGAAGACCATATCTACGAATGATGTCCTGTTTCACAAATTTGCATATGATCGATTTAGTGACATTGGCATATGAAGCTGCCTCTACCCACTTGGTGAAATAATCAACAACAACTAAAATGAAGTGGTGCTAATTGGAAGTCTTAGGGGTAATCGGTCCGATCATGTCCATGCCCTATATAGAAAAAGGCCAATGGAGCTGTCATAGCATGTAGACGTGTTGGTGGGACATGGATTTCATCCATGTAGATTTGGTATTTGTGGCATTTTCGAGCATAGTAAATGCAATCCTTCTCAAGGGTTAACTAATAGTAGCGTAATCGCATGACTTGCTTTACCAGTTGCTACCCATTAGCATACATGCCGTAAATTCCTTTATGGATTTCTTTAAGTATTCTTTTGGCTTCGAAGGCATCCATGCATCAAAGTAGCACCTGATCCCAGCCTTTCTTGTATAAAATCCCACCATCCAAAATGAAGCTTGCAGTTAATCATCGAATGGTTCTCTTGTTAGTATTAGTGGTGCCTTTTAGGTATTGCTAATCCTTAATGTACTGAAGGATGTCAGATACCATGGCAAGTCGTTCTTCTCTTCTTCAATGTTCTGACAATATGCTAGGGCTATATAGATACTCATTTGGATATGAGTGACATTCGATTCTCAAGTGACTTTGAACATAGATGATAAAATGGCCAAGGTATCAGTAATTTAGTTCTCTTCTAGAAATAGATGTTGAAAGCTAATATCATCAAACTCTTTCTCAAGCTCAGATATTAGATTCCCATAGTGGATCATTTAGCATCACGTGTTTGTCATTCTCCTTTCAATTGGTAAATGACAAGGGCTAAATCTTCAAACACTTACAGTGTTTGAATGCCCCTTTGAATGGCTGCTTGGAGTCCCATGATGCAAGCCTCATATTTAGTTATGTTGTTGTGCAGTTGAAGTTCAATCAAGCAAGATAAGAATTGCCCTAATTTCATGCCCCAATGCATTTTAAAGTCCATCAAAGTATATTTTCCAAGATGACCTACACTTGACAATGCTTTCTACCTTAGATATGCACATCAAGTCCTCATCAGGAAATTCAAAGTCCAAAGGCTAATATTCATCTGTTGCTTGGTTTGGTAAAAAGTTTGCTATTGCACTACCCTTAATGGCATTCTGGTTCACATACACGATACTCAAAAAGTAGGACTTGCTACCTGGCTAACCTCCCAGATAAGGCGGGAACCTTCTCACAAATACTTGATGGGATCGAGTTTGGCGATTAGCCACATAGTGTGGTATAGCATGTATTATCTTAACCTTTAGGTTGTCCGAGGTAGAGCACAACATAGATTATCTATGAATAAAAAATTATTTTCATATGTTGTAAACTTCTTGTTCAGGTAATAAATAGCATGTTCCTTCTTACCTGATTTGTCATGCTAACCTAAAAAAAAGCCTATCAACTTGTCTAAAACTGATAAATACAAGATTAACGGTCGACTGGGCATTGGTGGCATAAGTACTGGAGGGTTCAAAAGGTAATGTTTGACTTTATTGAAAGCTTTTTTGGCATTCTTGCTTCCATTCTTTGAGATTTTATTTTCGAAGTAATTGAAAGATCGGATCGTATTTGTCAGTCAACTAAGATATGAATCGGGCTATGTAGTTCAACCTTTCTAAGAAATTTTTCACTTCATTTTGGGTTCAAGGTGGTGGTAGATTTTGAATGGGCTTGACCTTGTCAGGATAAACTTCTATTCCTTTTTTGCTCATAATTAACCTAATAGCTTACCATATGTGGCCTTAAATATGCATTTAGCAGGATTTAGCTTGAGCTGGTATTTATGAAGCCTTTGAAAGAGTTTTCACAAATTGGCCACATGTTCACTCTCTTTTGGCAATTTGGCAATCATACCATCCATAAACACCTTGATTTCCTTGTGCATAAGATCATGGAACAATATTACCATTACCCTTTGGTAGGTTGCCCCAGAGTTCTGGAGCTCGAAGGGCATCACTTTGTAGTAAAAAGTGCCCCACATGGTTACGAAGGTGGTCTTTTCTATGTCTTTAGCTACCACTTTAATTTGGTTATAGCTCAAAAACACATCCATGAAGAAAATATTGCATTTTTGGTAGTACTATTTACTAGGGTGTTAATGTAAGGTAAAGAAAAATTATCTTTTGGGTTGGCTCAGTTTAGATCCCTATAATCTATACATATTTGCACTTTACCATCCTTGTTAAGAACTGGGACTATATTGGCTACCTATTCAGAATATTTGGTTTCTTCAAGAAATCCTGCTTTAAATTATTTCCTCACTTTTTTTTTCATCTTCAAAAGCAATTTAGGTTTCATCCTTTTGAGCTTTTGTTGTATGGGCTTACACTCGGGTTTGAGGGGAAGATTATGGACCAAAATGTTGTATCTAATCCGGGCATGTCTTAGTAAGACTAGGTGAACACACCCTAGTATTCTTGGAGGAGACTTATTAGTTCGGATCGAGTTGATGGTCTTATGGAGGCTCCAATTTCAACTTCTTTCTTATCTTTTTTTATTCCAAGGTTTATGGTTTTGGTGGGTTCTTCATAAGGTAATATCTATTTTTCTTTCAACTAGTCTCAGCAAGTTTAGAGGTATGGGGTTCTTTTCAGGATCTTCTTCAGATTCGACCTCATCAGCACAGATTGGTTGCTCAAAATTGATTTTTAAAGTTTCAATATGAATATTCAATTCATCGAGGTACTAAAAATATGAATAAAAAACAATATAGGTGGAAAAATATGCAGAGAAAGATCTAAGATTCTGCAATATCTTTGTCAGGTTCGACATATGGGACATCGTTTAAGGTAGCAGAAATGATATCTTCTTCCTTCGATGCTGACAACTTTATTCTCGAAGATGAATTTTAACTTTTCGTGCAAAGATGATGGTACTGCCTCTACAGAATGTATCCAAGGCCTTCCTAAAAGGTAGTTATACGATGAAGTAATGTCCATTACATGGAAGTCAACTTCGTAAGTACATGGGCCGATTTGGAGTGGAATGGTGATGTTTCCCATAATGTTCCTACAAGTTCCATCGAACGCTCCCACAATCGTATTACTATTCTGGATATGAGATGTATTAATGGAGAGCTTGTTCAAGTATGACATGGGCATTACATTTAAAGTCGACTCATTATTAATGAGCACCTTAGGTAATGTGGTGCCTTTACAATATATGGTGATATGAAGGGCTTTGTAGTTTTCTCTTCTTCCATGTTGGATTTCATCATCATTGAAAGATATGTAATTATCGACAGTGATGTTGCTCACTAGGCGATCCAACTGACCTATAGAAATGTCGGGATGGACATAGGCCTCATTCAAAACCTTGAAAAGGGCATTCTTGTGAGCTTCAGGATTTAGCAGTAGTGATAACATAAATATCTTGGCGAGTTGCTTGTTCAACTAATCGATGATGCTATATTCACTGTGTTTGATGAACTTGAGGAATTTTATAGCTTTTTTTTATTCACTAGCTCCTTAAAAACTACCAAATCTGAGTTTTTGATTGTAGATTTTGGTGCTTGAGGAATGAGACTAGTATTTTCTTTCTAAGTTTCACTTCTCGATGCTACTAGGGCATAACATCTGCCACCCCAAGTTGGGTGGCTTAAGCCATGAAAGGTCCACACTTGCTATTTGCTGACTAGATACTCCGATTATTAAGGTTTTGTTTTCATAGTTCCATGGAACTGCCTTGTCATCATAAAGCAAAGAAGATAGAAGTTGAATGATCATCTTTAGCGTGGGCTGAACAGGGTTAGCTTTGACTCTGGACAGGTTATTGTATAAGATCAACGGCCTTCCAATCCTATAAGAAGGATTGCCCATTTCTTTTTTCACAGTGTTGGCAAATGATGTTGCATTTGCATACCCGGTATGCAGAATTCACTTTTCATCATAGAATTCGATGCTACCCTTGTTCATCATCCTTTTGACCACAGCGCGAAACTTTTTGCATGTTTGAAGAGTATGGCTATAAATAGAATGGAAATCACAAAAGTCATCAGTTCTTTCCTTTGTCTTTTTGGCTGCATCAAACAGTTTAGCTTGCACTAGGATTTGCCAAACTAAATTCATTAGTGTTCTAACTTTTTTTATGTTTTCTACAATCTCACAATTCTCTATAATAACCATTCTCTTTAGAACTAATTCAACACGTGAGATAAACTAGCATCAGTGTTAGATTTTGGTTGTTGACTAGCCTACATTTTTCTTTTCCTTTTGTCTTTGCAGATACTTCTTTTGGCCTATTTATTTTTCATAGCCTCGTTAATCATTCCACAGAGTATGACTACATTTGTGAAGTTCTTTATGAAGCTTTTCTCTACCTTTTCATAGTAAAGGGCTTGTAATGTGTTAATGAATCTAACAATTATTTCTTTTTCTATCAATACGGTATGAATTTGGGCGGCCTCCTCCATCCATCTTGAAGCATATTGCTTGAAACTTTCATCAGCTTTTTTGTCTATTCTCATAAGAGACAGATAACTTAAAATCTGATCATTAGTAGGCCTCTCCTTATCTGTGGCATTAATAGATTGATGTGTTTGTCCCACTCCTCATAAAACTCAATCTGGGACTGGTCCATTTCTAAGAATGATAGGCATTGCAGCAAATTATGCCTATGATCACAATGGCAGCAAGATAGCTTAACAATTTCTTTGCTCTAATTTTTTAAGTTTGAGACTATTCCAGCTTTTACAAAAGCTTGCCAAACCTTACTTATCGGTGTTTTAACTTCTTTAATGCTTCTTTTGATCTAACAACTTTTTTCATCGATTATCATATTCACTCTCGGTTCAACATGATTAGGGAATAGATTAGCTCCAACATTGGGTCCAGACCCTTGTTCAACCTTGATCACTCATTTTTCTAGCTGACCCTATATCTTTCTCTTAAATGAAGTGCAGTTCTTAATGGAATGGCCTTGCGCTCTAGCGTGGTGCTCAAATAGGCATCCTCATCATACTATTTGGGGTATGATGGTGATCTAAGATTTGTGAATACTGGGGCCACTAGTTTACTTGCCAATAGACAAGAGTAAATCTCTTCATAGAAGTAAAGAAGTGGCCAAAGTGCTCCCTTTCTTGGGGTGCTTGTTAATTATTTAGAGCTCTTGCATTATTGATATTGCGAGATTGTGCACTTTGAGTCGCATTTTAAGCAGGATATGGCATAAAACTCATTAATGAGCAAACTCGACGAGGTAAACCTATTGTGGCACGGGCAATTAAGGATTAAGACTCGTATTCAACATGCTCGAAAGGTACATAAGCTGTTCTGGATGCGAACTTTGATTAAACTTGGCATAACTTTCGCCAACGGCATTAACCTCTTTCTTTTTACCCTTATTTACTATCTTCTTGATTGATCCAAATGATTCTCTAATAGATATTTTGCCATTCTTGACAGCTTTTTCAATTATTTCACCGGATATAACCATATCAGCAAAATTTTTCATGGCATTTCCTACCAGCCTTTCATAGTAGGGAGCTTGTAAGGTGTCGACAAACATGACTGTCCTTTTTAGCCAAAAGGGATGAACTTAAACCGCTTCCTTTCTCTACTTTTGAGCATATTACCTAAAGCTCTTAGAGGATTTCTTTCATGTTCATGAGAGAGACGATCAGGAGCCCAATCAAACACATGCTTATATTGTTCAAAGAATGCGCATGCCAAATCTGTCTGTGTTTGAATTATTACAAGATCAAGCCCTATATACCATTGAAGGGCTACCTTAGTTAGACTATCGTGGAAGCAATGGATCAATAGCTTTTTATTCTCTTTATACCTAACCATTTTACAGTGTTATATGCGAAGGTGGGCAGTGGGGTCAGTAGTCCTATTATATTTTTCAAAACCAGGCATTTTTAACTTAGGCGGGATAATGAGACTCAAAACTAGTCCCAATGATTTTATGTTTGCGATCCGAAATTTTTCACTTCTTTCAACAACTCAAAGGCAGTTCTCTAGTGATTGATATTTGTTTAAGTCTTTATCGCTTTCTAATGACCTCTTTGTTTTTTCTTGTTCCATTTGTTCATTGAGGTTTAGGACTATAGGCCTCGTTAGTGAAAAACCCATTCCCTAAAATCCTTGAACTAGATGGGATTTATTATAGGGTTAATGCAAATGAATGGTTGAATTGATAGGATATTTGTTGTTGGAGGATGTTGTCCATGCAATGCCTCTTCTTGAGCATTGGTGGCTTCAGTACCACCATTTAAATTACTTTCAGGATTGGTCGATCCTTTTCCTGCATTGACAGTGCTTGTTTGCCGTACTCTTTCAAAGCCTCGGACAATAGCTTAGTTAACTCTACAAGCTAAGCTTGAAGTTCTTCATTCCGATGGAGTGATTGTTCTTGAG
Organism: Adansonia grandidieri; assembly: GCA_038382065.1. NCBI lineage: Eukaryota > Viridiplantae > Streptophyta > Magnoliopsida > Malvales > Malvaceae > Adansonia > Adansonia grandidieri. The sequence continues at coordinate 6,103 of JBBYHK010472194.1, read as the reverse complement.
AGTCCCTATATATGAGTTCAAGTCTCTAAATACAGGTTTGGTGATTGTTTTCCATCACTTTTCGATGATTGCGAGTGTTATACCAATATCAAACTATAGGTTCCAAGTTTTAAAGAACCTTCACTTTAAATTATTACTAGATTAGGCTCTTATGATGTGTCATACGCATGTTTGATGCAATGAGAGTGAATATGCAATCATGAAGACAAATGAATGAATAAAACAATGAAAGAATTAGCTTAGTCACATAAATGCTAAAAGGACAATTATATTAAGGGGCAGCTCCACCAATAGTGTCATTTATTAAAGCAAAAAAATGTCTGGATTTCACATGATTACATTCAAAAATGCCTAACATAGATATATTGCTAGATTACATGGTTGAAGAAATACAACAGGTCTTGCTCATGGTCTTCAATAGGCAAAATATTGCATGTCAAGGATCGTGCCACATCCATCATATGTTCATCTTCCAATTGGGCCACCTGAATCTACTCGGTGAGATGACAATAATGGTTCTAAGAGTTTTTCATGCATGATCAACCACTTGCAGCCATTCTTGCTCCCACCATTCAAAAGCTCTCACTAGTTCATCAATTTGGTCTTAGTTAGCTTGAAGAAAATGCTTTAGCTCTTGAATTCTGAATGTTAAAGTCTCATTCTCAACATGGTTTGCCCTTAAATCTTGAACTCGAGCTTTTAATCATCCATTCTTCCTCTAATAAATTGATACAAGGGCACAAGTTCTAACGAGCTTCTCCTTATAGATTTTAACCTCTTCTGTACATCAGTGCAGTTCTTTCTCAAGTGTATTAATTTTTGTTTCCCACTCAACTGATGACGTTCAAGGCGTTGGGACTTGCTTGCTTTACTAAGTGCCACATAATCTTTCCTCAAACTCTCAAAATCTTCCTTGATATGATTATTCTCTTTGAATGCTTAGTTCACTTCACCATCCCTGAGGTAGATGTCCATTTATTCTCTACTTTTAGGTGTGAGATCTCTTTGGCGGAGGTTGCCTTTTCTTGTTTGAACTCTTGCTTGGGCAATTCAATCTCTGAGGTAAATTTATCAACTGGTATTTGTGATGTCCCAACATCAAACAAAGGCAAGGCGTCATTAATGCAATGGATCCTCCATTCATCATATCCCAGGGTCATACTACTCCCTCTCCAATATCTCTCCATGCAGTGGGTTTGTTTCCATGCATGAAAGGCTAGTTAAACTTTTGACTTGTAATCGGGCTCGCTATAGTCCAAATCCCATAACTCTAGGTCTTGGATGAAAGGGATGAATTGTCAGCACTGGAATTGTCAGAGGACAAGAATGGGTGCGTAGCTAGTGCTTCCCCATAATCCCATGTGTGGCATACAACTAAAATCTCTACATTGGTATATGACTGTTTGGGGGAAAAATAAAAAGGCCTTCCACGTTACCTCTTCCTTTTTGAAATTTTGAAATTTCTAGACCCATTACTTTTTAAACATGTCCTGAGGCCATTCTTTCTTAAGGATCTTAGAGATAGGGCTAAAGTTAGGTAAGAAGTTGCACGACATCTAGCTTTTTTAAGACAAAAGTGACAGATGAGCCAAATATGAAAGAGTGGTGCATATATGATAAAGTGACCTGTATCGATTTTCTTGCAAAAATTAAAAGCTCGGATGGTCTCAACAATGATAATCGTTACGGGGTTGATGTTGCCGCATAATCGAGAGAAGAGATTTGCTACTATAGCTAATGTTTTTGGAAATATGACTAGACCATATATTGCCAGAGCATAGATATCTTGAACCTTTCGAAGGTTAATAGTATTCGCCATTGCCTTTTTTAAGGTGGACCATGAAATGCATTCACTATTCTCTTTCATCTTGATATGACTTTCAATCTAAGTCTCTGGTGCATCAAGAATCTGGGCTAATCTTTTCTTGAAAGTTGGGGGGTTCAAACCCTTGCAGTATATTCTATCGACCCTGGCTTTCTCAATGTTGAGTAATGTATTGTATTCATTGATTGTGTGGACTAAATCTTCATGATTGAAAGTGAAACATCAATATGCTGAATTCCAAAATTGAGATGTTGTTTGCAATGGGCTGACATCCAAGCAAACTTAGAGCAAAAGAGCAATGTCTTGTGAATAACTCTTTTTGGATATTATCCTAGCTTTTCCACACATACTTTAGCTCTTACTAGTCATTTTGATGGTACCCTATTTTGATCCTTTCATGCATTATTGAAACATACCCGAGTTTCAAAATGTCTCCATCTTCACGCTGCTAGTGCTTTGACCATGATCGAACTTTTTAAAAAGGTTTTAGGTTTGAAGTGAACTGTTGCTCTATGACGACACTTCTTAATGAACACTGATTGTCCAATGCATGATAAAGAAAAGCAAAAGAGAAATGAGTTAGTAATTATATGCAATAATAAGCACAAAGATAAAGGAATGAAAGAATGTCAGCAAAAGTGCATCATAAGCTTTGCCTTAAGAATAGGCGGTACGATGCCTAGGGCCAGACATGATGATCATGAATGTTAGGATAGTATAATGGCGTGTCTGCATTAAAAATTGTCTTTCCACGAAGTAACATGATACTTCGTGAGGACTAAGACTAAACATTTAGACGATGATGTTCATTCATCACCATCTATGTTAAGTACATGCTAAGCCATCGTTCGACAGTATGACAACTTATTTTGGTCAGATATCACTATTTTAAGATGGCATTATTGGTAATGGCACTCGCTCACCATCACCCACTTATTAAAAAGGATTTGTCATTGAACGTAATAATATATCTTAAAGGAATGATCATAAAAATAAAAATGACAAATACGGGTGACAATGTTCCCCACCATCACCTACGTAAACATGGTATATAGGAGTAAAGGTAAGAAGTGTTTCCCCGAGTGATCTAACTTTTTGAGTTATTCTAGCAGTAATCTGGTATGGTTTTATCACGTTTAGCTCGTGGGTTTCACTATGGGTTTAACTTGATGCCTAATTCGGTATCCAAATCGCTCCTCCTTCTAGTAAGGACAGTCAAGGCACCTTGATCTTAGGCCCATTATGGGTTTGGTGGAACGGGTTCGATTTGGTGGATGTACTTCCCTAGGCAAATGTAGAGGAGTACATACTAGAGACATTGTTAGTTTACACCCTAAAAGGTCTTGCCATGCCTATGCGGAGGGTTACTCACGAACGTAGATGACTCATTTTCTCCTAATAATTAGAATGCTAGTCGCACCATGGTGTTTAGTGGGAATCTAATGGAAAATGCAAGAACACAGTGTAGGTTAGGGAAATAATCAAACCCTTTTTGTTTTACTCCCCTATTACTATATTTATTCAAATTAACTTTTATTCAGGAATGAATAATCCCTAACAATCCCAAGACAAAAACATAAACAATAGATATCAATAGTCAAAAGTAAAGAGGAATTATATTTAAATAATTATAGAGACTGAAAAACTAAGAACCGAGTGAGAAATAGCTAGTCATAAGCTAAACTCTCTAAGTTGTCCTCAACAGAGTCGCCAAGCTGTTGCCATGTGCCTGCCTTTAAACTTTAGACGATTCGGAGGGCATAATGTGTTTGACTTAAAATAAATGATTGTTGGTTATGGTCGAGCCTTTTAGTTATCCCATAATCAGGATTTGGATTAGGCATAGTAATATAAAAAAAAGGGAAACTGTTAGGCAAATCATTTATCCAATCGAGTCTCGGGTGGCCACCATGAAGTGGCCATAAACTTGGAGTCACCACCGATCATTTTAGGCTACGTAGGATCAGATGGTTATTGCAAACAATATTCCAAGTTACAAAACTTGAAACATCGATTTCAAGGTCTACAAAGTCCAAATATTCATTGGTTGGGCTCTCGAGTTGGTTACACATGGGGAAGGATTAGCACCCCCATAACGCCTAAAATCAGCACCTACTAACTATGTCTCACTTTGGTCTCAGTTGAATCGGTTCCATTTAGTCTTTATTTAGATATAACTCCCTTTAATGCATAAAGTTTTGCAAATTTAGATTCGGGTTTTTAAAGAAAATTATATCATCTATGCGCCTCAGAGGTGTGAAAAACATAGGGATTTTTATGAAAATAATGTTTAGATTGGATTTTAAAAATCCAATCCAATTTGGGTTATGAAAACAAAGTTTAGATATAATTCCCTTTAATACATGAAGTTTTACAAATTTAGATTTGGGTTTTTAAAGAAAATTATATCACCTATGTGCCTCAGAGGTGTGAAAAGCATAGTGATTTTTATGAAAACAATGTTCGGATTAGATTTTAAAAATTTGGATATTCTGAATTAGGCAGTAGTGAGATACCAACACGGAACATGGCCTTGTAGATTTCATTGGAAAACACATTTTAAATATGAATGCATAATAATAACTACAAAAAGAAAATGTGTTAGTAAGAACAAAAAAGAATATAATAATATCATAAATAAACAATCACAAACAAAAGACCATAAAAAGGAGGGACAACCAAAATGTATCTCATAATTATCTTTGATTATTGAAGAATAACTGGGATAACAATTTAGAGACAGGTTTGGATTCAGTGGTAATTTGAGGGATGAAGATGATTTTAATTAAAGTAGTCTAAGGCATCTGAAAGGGGGAAATTTTGGATTTGTTTTAAGGTAAAAGCAGGGTTGGAGTATCTCTTTAGAGGGTCAGGTTGGAGTATCCCCAAAGATAGAGTTAGGAAAATATTTAGGAATAAAGAGAAAATTCAAATTTTTAATGAAAAACGGGGTTGGAGTATCTCTTTGGAGTAGTGGGGTTGGAGTATCCCAAAGATAAATTTTTTTTATAGTTTTAGATGAGGATTAAGAATCTTGAAGGTGGACCCAAAAAGCAAATTTAGGTTTTGAGTTGAAAACGGGGTTGGAGTATCCCCTTGAAGCAATAGAGTTGGAGTATCTCCATTAGCGAAAATTTTAATATGGAGGAAAAAGATATCTAGTATGAATTTTTCTATTTTAGCCTTGATCCAAGTTTAAAGGGCTTCTGTTGTGAGGGAACCAATCGGGTGTATTTCGAGACATTCGAATGTTTTGATAAAAAGAGATTCGGAATTAAGTTAAAAATAGGAGGCAACATCATGTCATCTCTTTTCCTGAATTTATTTTGAGTGCATCTGAAGGCTTCAGGGGGTCAACAAGGTACCATCGGAAAGGTGACTCAATAAGGTTTAATGTAAAAATATTCCAAAAATCCTAGAAAATCACTTTCTAGGTAGAATTAATTTTTGAAGTTAGGTCTATCTTAATACTGGTAGCATGTATAGGGGAAAATGCATGCCTAATTTGAAAAATCATTTTGGGCTCATTCGAGACCGTTAAATTATGAACAATACCTTTTCGAAAAGGAAATTTTACAAAATGTTTAGGAAAAATATTTAAAGGCTTCATAAAAATCATCTGAATGGCCAATATGGCCTAAACAGAACATTGCACACTGGTTCTAGGGATTCTGAACAGCAAAGGTTCAAAAAATCATAACTTCATCATCGAGGATGATCCGAGGGCAGACAAGACACCTTTAAAAAGGTAATTCGATGCCCTTTAAGGTAAAAATATTAGAAAAATCAAGGAAATATTTTTTGTTCGAAAATGATTTTTCAAATTCAGACTAATGTGTTGCCAGAGCAAAAACAAGGGATTATTCAATTTTTTTGGTTTCTTGGGGTTCAAACTCGAATTATGGACGTTTGAACATCCATAACATAAGGGAAAGAATGAAATGGGCATCATGAGTTCATTCCACAACCCCTGAGTAGTTTGGGACAATGAAACAACTCGTTGACCATGCCATAAAGGTGTTAAACTCAAGATCAAGGCTTATATTTTTTTGACTAAAAAGGGTTATTTTTTGCTTGAAAAACAGCATCTTTAAACTTGTGTTATCATGAATCCAGAGCTAAAATATTTGCTTTACCCCAAAGATTGGAAGACCAATTTTATGAAAGCATTAAGTCCATGTTATTCTTCATCTATTGGAGGTAGTATGAATTTAACTTGGGGATTTTTCTGAAAATCCAGTTTTTAAGAAACAAGCAACCACTTTGACAAAGATGTCA
>JBBYHK010472155.1:0-19854 GCA_038382065.1 Adansonia grandidieri | reverse complement strand
TAAAATATAAATTAAATTTTTAATATTTAATTAAGTTATATATGGTATTAATATTTAATATTTAATATTTAATTTATCTTTTATATAGTATTATCTATTATAACTTTCATATTTTTTAATTTATCTTATTACTTTGTTATATTGTTATAAGATTCTATTAATAATAATAATAATAATAATTATAATAATAATAATAATAATTATAATAATATTTAAAGAAGAATTGAAATTTTATTACTAACATACACAAACTCTCAATATCTAATGAGTTTAACTAATAAAATTAAAGAAAATGTGATAAATTGATGATATGCTTTATTAACAATATTTTTTAAAGTGCATGATATGATTTACTTTTTGATGAATTAATATTTTATTATATATAGACCTATTCAAGGGTCGGGCTACCTACTCGATCTAATTGGGTCTGGCCCAGCTTCTCATATTTTTATATTAGACTAGCCTGACCCAACTCGAAACAGTAATTTTAAATTAATATATTTTATTTAAATTTAATTATATAATATATAATATTAATTAAAACTATTCTTTAATGTGATAAACAGTAATTCTGGCTTAAATAGACCAGTCTGGGCACGTTAAATAAGAGCTTGGAATTGAGATTTTAAAAAAATTTAGACCGTGGTCCAACCCAACCCATGAGCAAGTTTAATCATATTTAAAATATAAATTATGTTTTTAATATTTAATTAAATTATTAAAATAATATTAAAATAAAATTCATTATTAAAGTTTTTATTTATAAAAAATTATTTAATTATAATTTTTTCATATTATTTTTGTATTAAATTTGGGTTCGGGTTTAGGTCAGGTTTGGATTCAGGTTTTTTTGGGTTCGGGTCATTTCGGGTTCAAATTCTTTCGGGTTCGGGTCATTTCGGGTTCAGGCTATTTCGGATTCGAGCCATTCGAGTTCAAGTTTTTTCAAATTCAGACCATTAACTTTTTACTCAAATCAGATTCGATTCGAGTTCAAATTCAAAATTTTTCAAATAAATTTTCAAATTCGAATTCATTTTACTATCTCTAATTTTTATCCATCATATTAGTTGCTTTGTTTAACCTTTTGTTGCGTTCCTGGGAATCGTTCACTAACAAACATTGTCCTTCAGGTATAAATTAATATAATATGTATCAATATTTATTTCTACTCAACAAACATTGTCCTTTAGGTATAAATTACTTGGCCCTACTCGATGGAAACTAGAAAGGGGAGACCGGGATACTTTTCTAGTCTTCGATGCTTATTTATAGATCTTGTCCTATTAGACTAGGATATTTTTATTTCTTACTCTTGCTTATTTGTAGATCTACCGATCGAGGAAACTGGTATAATTTCCTCAGTTTTCCTTGCTTATTCTTGATGGAATCAAGTCTGTAAGCTTTTTATATCCTTGACAATTTTACAGGCCATAACGTGACTACTCTCAGAGTGTCTCTAGCTAGCATAATGGCAGCTCTTGCGGGAATTTCTCGTCCACCGAGAAGTAGGATAAGATTGATGGAGTTTCTGACAATAAGAGGTATGAGGTTTTTAAACCATTACTTAAACAGTTTATCCTTGGCATCCCTTCTCTATTTCTTTTAGAATATTGATTAGTAGCTGGTTTCTTGCTTTATCATTATTTGTTACTTGGGTTTTTAATCCTTGTCTCTTTTTTCCTTGGTTGATTATGAATTGGTTTATTTAGAGTTTTTTGCTTCCTTGGATTTTGGTACTTCTTTCTCATAATTTGGTTAAAAAATGCTTCAAAAATTAATATAATATGTATCAATTTTTCAGGAACTTTCCCCTTTGTTGGACTATTCACAGTCTTTATGTTTGTTCAAGTTCTGGTGTGTTTGTGCAGCAGCGACTATAAGAAATTCACAGAATGCAACAAAACATTTCAATGTGGAATCATAGAAGATATTAGCTATCCTTTCCGGCAAAGGGGTAGCCCAGATTACTGTGGCAAGCCTGGGTTTGAGTTAACTTGTGAGGGTGATAATCCCATGATTACAATCAACTCACAACTTTACCAAGTTATCGCATTCAATATGTCCCTTCAATCTCTCACTGTTGCTCCCATTAATAGTTCGGATAGCGTGATTTGTCCTCAGCACCCTGTCAACATCTCTTTGAATCTCAGCCCTTTCCACTCTGCTTGGAATACCAAGAACTTAACACTCTATTATGATTGTCCCAGAAATGCAAATCAATCTATGGGGCTTTCTAATCATCAGTTCCATTGCACCATAAATGGTACTGATGTTGTAGGCTACTTTGTGGTCACATCAGCCTATTATAACCTCTCAGCTGCAACAAAGGATGCCTTGAGATCATGTCGTAGCAATGTTATTCTTCCAGCATTCGCTTCGACAATACAGGTTTTGGAGAAGAATCCAACTTCAGCAACTCTGGGTGTGACCCTTGCTAATGGCTTTGGTTTGCAGTGGAGTGATGATTCCATCTCAGGTACCATTACCAAACAAGACATAAAATACACTAATAATCAGCATTGGAGCTTTCTTTGTATGCCGCATCGAACTCAATATGTCGATGATCAGTGTTTAGAACCATTGGAGCTATTGAACATTGCCATTTTACCTTTATTCATCTTGATTGTTTTTGTCTGAAACTTTCTTTTTATGGTTACAGGGTCACCAGATGGTTCCAGTTCAAAGTTTAAATTAATCACAGGTTGCTACTATACTAAACTCATTTGATAAAATTCCATTGACTAACATTTTAATCCAATTGGAAGAGTGCATAGCAACTAAAATTTCTAACTTAGTTGACTCATCATTCATTGAAATAGGCTTGGGAGTGGCTGGAGCGGCTATTTTGGTAGTCAGTATTACGGTGATTACTTTCAGACTTAAGAAAGAATCATTGTCAAAAGGACCGCTAGTGAAGTTACAACGAGGGAAAAGGAAGCATTGTGAAAGGATTGAGGCATTCATTTCGCAGTATGGTTCTGAACTTTCTCCAAAGCGATATTCTTATTCAGATATCAAGAAAATAACCAAGTCATTCAAAGACGAACTAGGTCAAGGGGGATTCGGCACAGTATATAAAGGTAAATTACCTGATGGCCGATATGTTGCTGTAAAAATCCTAAGCGAATCCAAAGGGGGTGGAGAGGAATTTGTTAATGAAGTGGCCAGCATTAGTAGAACCTCCCATGTTAATGTAGTCACATTCCTCGGTTTTTGCTATGAGGGTTCAATAAGAGCTCTAATCTACGAATTTATGTCGAATGGATCGTTAAACAAGTTCATTTGTCGAACATCTCCAAACAAATATGATCAACTACAGCAGAAAACAACATTGTATGAAATTTCTATTGGCATTGCTAGAGGATTGGATTACTTGCATCAAGGTTGTAGCACAAGAATTTTACATTTCGATATAAAGCCTCACAACATCCTTCTAGATGAGAATTTTTGTCCCAAAATTTCAGATTTTGGTCTTGCTAAACTCTGTGAGCGGAAGGAGAGCATTGTTTCTACCATAAGTGCTAGAGGAACTATCGGATATATTGCTCCAGAGGTACTTTGCCGAAGCTTTGGAGGAGTCTCTTACAAGTCTGATGTATATAGTTATGGGATGATGGTCCTTGAAATGGTTGGAGAAAGGGAAAATATTCATAATCAGACTAGTGAAACGAATTTTCCTTTATGGATATATGAGCGTCTTAAAGGAGGAGCAGATCTCAAGATTCAAGGAGTGACAGCTGAAACTGAAGAACTAACAAGAAAGATGATCATAGTGAGCTTGTGGTGCATTCAAAGTAACCCATCAGATCGACCATCGATGACAAAGGTCATAGAGATGTTACAAGGAAGCATGGAATCACTGTCAATTCCACCAACACCTTTCCTGTTTTCTCCTCCAAGATCACTTGAAAACTCCTTCGCAACATCATTATTTACACGATCCAATCTCATGGATTATAGCGAGTAATGTTTCATCTAGTGTCAGAAATAAATCATGTGCAATCTGTCCAAGCTAGTGAACCTGTTAAACCATATTGAATAGTAAATCCATGGCTGTTTAAAAATAACGCTTCAGGTCTCCAACTTGCTGCTCAGCTTAGGATGCTAAATGTTTCAGTAGCCTATTTGCAAAGATTGTAAAAAATCCTTAGTTTAACATCGATATATTTCGAAAAACTAATTAATCACAGGCTTATTACTTAAAACCCACCAAAAATCCTAATGCATATTTCTTACCCATAAAACATATATACTTGCCTGGAAATTTCTAAGCCCATAGACTTCCATTCGAGTTAGAATTCCTAAAACAAGCATTAATTAACTTGACAGTCCTAAGGCTTTGTGTGGTAAGGAAAAAGAAATTTGAAAAGGTAAAAAATTAAAGAAAAAAATAAAAAGATAAAAAAATATTTTTTTTCTTTTCATTAGTATGCTTGGTAAAAAAAATAGAAAAATATAAAAATAAAAATAATTTTCATTCCTTGTATTGCTTGGTATGATTAAAAAATAAGAAGAAAAAAATTAAAGTATATTGTTTTATCATTATACTCGTTAAGAGTTAAGATGAAAATAAAATTTAAAAATGATGGATAACCTTGTAAATATACTCACATAACGCACACCACTCTCATGTTCTTTCCTCTTTTCTTTTCAATTTGGAGAATTAGATTTTGTTAATAGTTATAAAAAATGATAACTTTTCAATTTTTTTCCTCTTGAATTTCTTTCTAATACCAAAGATCTACTTTCTTTTTTTTTTCATTTTTTCACCCTCCTATATCTATCTTTTTACTTTTCTACCCAACCAAGTACACCCTAAGAGTTTAAGGTATATCTTGATTTTTAAACTTTAAAATAGCTCTTCCTTGCATTTTTGGTTCTTAAACTCGTGTTATTTTGCACTCTAGCTTTTATTACGTGCCTTGATGAACTATTTTGCATTAGTTTCATGGAAGCCTCTTCCTTTAAACATAACAATAAATCAAGCTTTTAGGCTTTGGAAATCGTCATTTTGCTCTATTGTACCAAGATCTAGCTGCACTTTCAAAAGTATCATATCTAGCTTTCCTACTTCATATTACTACATGGTTCTTTCTGTGGTTTAAATGGTAATCAGTAATCACCCTTAGAAAACCAGAAAATGAAGTAGAAAATAGAAAGAGAGGGTGGGATTTTTTCAAGGAAAAAGCTTAGTTAGCTCAGTTCTTCATTTTATGTGTTACACATTTTGACTCCCAACTTGTCTTTTAACATCAAAACTAACAGTGAGTCACAAAAAACATATCTTAAGATCATAATTCTAACAAAAAGCTGACTTATCAAAGTAAGTTTGCAAGTCAGACTATAGTACAATCAGCCATTGCATTTAACACTTCTCTTGGCTGCTTTGATGCACAATAATTTGCATCTTTAAATGCTTGAACTAGTCTATAAGAAGGCTTAGTAAATATATCAACCAATTGATATTTAGAATTGTAATAAACAAGTGAAATTTCATTGTTTTGCCACATTTTTCCTCATAAAATGATACTTAATCTTAAAGTATTTGGTTTTTTCCGTAAATATTGATACCCAATTCTATTCTTTGGAATTATAACAATATATTGATACCCAATTCTATTCTTGATTTTGAATTGATTTTTGACCCTCATATTTTTCAAGTTTCAAATGAAATTGGATTTGAAATTATTGATATTGGACCAAATTATCACTCAAAATGTTGTTCTGGTTTGATGTACTGTTGTCCATACCATACCGTAGCAGCCATACCAATTGATATATACTAATTTTAAGGTAAAATAAAGCAGTATCAATACTATTGTACTGCAATTGTTTTTTTTACTAAATGTACTAGCCTGTTCAAGTTCGTATCGGTAAATATAGGTCGGTATCTATTCATGTCGGTATATATCAATTGATACAAGATTTTGATTTATTTTATTTTTAAAAAAGTTTCAATAATTTGTTTTTTTTTTTTCAATTTCTAATGCATTTTTTTGTATTGTTCATTTTATTTTCTTATAATTACATTTAAAATAAAATATATTCATCAAATTAGCATATTAGCCTAACAATAATAGTTTATTATATATATTTTTAAATATTTTTATACTTATTTATTTGGTATCTAAAACTTTTGTATATTAATTTTAAAATTTATATTTGTGTATAACATATATAAATTTTAAAATATATATTTAAGTATATAATATATATTTTATTGAGGAACTCGAAAATAGACTATATATATTTGAAAAATATTAGCAAAGTTGAAAAGATACACTGGAACACATTTGTACAGTACCACAAAAAAGGTATGCCCATTAGCCTAGTACTGACAATTTTGTTATTAGGTTTTAACCTGTCTTTAGGTTTGAAGCCCATAGGCAATTAAGAATTTTGGCTTTAATAAAAATTAGCCGAAGTTTTCACTCTTTTTATTTATTTAAGTGTTTCCTTTTTGTTCTTTTTATTTAATCTTTATTTCATTTATTTATCTATCATTTTTTGTTCGTTTTTCTTCTCTTTATATCTGAGTTCCTTTTTCGGTGAAACTAGTAAATAAGGAACCAAAAGTCAAATAACACCCTAAAAACATGAAGATTTGATAATCAAAATTCAAATAAAATAAACCAAATAAGCAAGCAATTGAAAACTAAATAATGCAAATAAATAACAATCGAATAAAGCAATAAAAATTTAAAATCAAAGATAAAAAGCCAAAATCAAAGATGGGATTTTATCTAAAAAAAATCTTTATTTAAGCAACACAATTCGAACCAAAGGGGAGAAAAAAAATACAATCTGAATCAACAACAAACACATGACTTAGTATAAACACAACCACATTAGCACAACACATAATTTCAACAAATACACAAGAAGGCACAAAACAAAAGGAAATTTTTAGGTTTCAAATTTTTGGGTTTTTGATTCAAGCTTATCATTTGGAAGATCCCACAATGAAAATTTATAAGGATTAAACGTGGGTAAATTTTGGTGACCATATGATTGTCAATAATGAAGTTTTATAGGTTCGAAATTGTTGGGTCTTGGTTTAGAGCTAAGATATTTGGTGAAGGTTTTGAAAACTAATTCCATGCAAAGATAAAAGAATAGAAAAGGTTTCAAAAAAATTTTTTTTGGCCTTTTTGGGTTCATCAGGGTAGAGACTAACTAAGGTAATGACGGCCAACTGGTGGAGAAGTTATCAAAATCTAGGCTAGTGAAGAACAACAATGGCCAGAAGAGAAGAACAAGAGAGAAAAGGGAAAAAAAAGGTTTTTTTTTTCTTTCTTTAGTAATATTAAAGAAAAAAAACTTTTACAAAGCATTTGTATTCGCACTTAAGAATAAACATTTTCATTAGTGAATTTTTTAAATATTGAGCAATTTTCGATTGAAACTTTTGAAAAAAAAAAAAAAAGAGATAACAAAAGAAAATAGGAGTATGTCAAAAAATTGGAGAAAAGAAAAAGAAAGAGCAGTGGTATTTTTTCCTAAAGATTGAAACAAGAAAAGTATGAAAAGTTTTTTCCCCTAAAATCAAATAGAATGTTGAGAATTTTACAAGTCGAGAGATTATAAGTCTCATTGAGCTTGGCATTCTTAGCATATTAAATATAGTTAATTAAGCACAAGATAAGATGCTTTTAAGCCCTGTTTAACTTGTACTATTGAGATGTTAAGCCCAGTTAACTTGGCACAAGGTGAAATAATTTTAAGCTTTGTTTAGTTGGTAATTTTGAGATGTTAAGCCCAATTAAGTTGGAACAAAATAAGAAATTATGGGCCATCCCAATTAAGTTGGAACAAAATAAGAAATTATGGGCCATGTTTATTTGTTATTTTTTAATGTTAAGCCAGTTAAATTAACACAAATTGGGATAACTTAAGCCCTCTTTAGTTGGCATTATTGAGATGTTAAGCCCAATTAAGTTGGCACATGATGACATTTTAAGCCCATTTTAGTTGGAGTTGTAGAGATGTTATGCCTATTTAAGTTGGCACGAGATAAGAGATTTTAAGCTTCGTTTAAATGGCACTATTGAGATTTATAAGCAATTAAGTCGACATAAGATAAGAAATTTTAAGTCTAATTTTGGCACCTAAATGATTAAAGTTTATGCCTTATTAAGAAGAGCATTTTATCATTTTTAAAAATTTGTTCCTCGTTATGTGCAGTATTTTCTTGTTAAAAAATTTTTAAGTTTATGCTTCATTAAGAGAAGCATTATTGTTTGGAATTTTCAAAGTATATGCCTCTTTAATGGGTAAATTTTCTTATTTGGAAAATTTAAAGATTTACCTCATTTAGAGAAACATTTTTACGATCAAAATATTCAAAATTTATGCTTTGCTAATAGAAGTCACTTTAAAATTTTTGAAAAATATTTTGTCTATACTATTTGATTTAACCTAAATATAGGGGGTTTATTGTCAACGTTCCACATCTCCGGCCTTAGCGTGCTCGACTTAAAAATATGATGATGTTTAACATGAAGGAGTAAAAGACCATCGGACGAATCGCCCATCCGACTAGTCTTGGATGGCCACACAAAGTGGCCATAAATTTGGAGTCGCCACCGATTATTTTAACTTAGGCATGACCGGACGCCTATTGAAAATAATACCACAGATTCGTTATTTTGGGTTTGGGAGATGGTTACGTATGGGGAAGGATTAGCACCTCCACAAAGCCGAAAAATCGGTACCATCTAACTATTTCTTACTTGAATCTTGGTTTTCGTGGTTCCATTTTTATCATTATTTAAATATAACTCCCTTTAATACGTGAAATTTTGTAAAGATACGAGTCTGAGTTTTAATAAAAATTTTATCACCTATGCGCCTCGGAGAGGTGAGAAACAATGGGTTTTTTTGATGAAAATGAACTCGAATAGGTTTTTAAAATCAAATATTTCATGTCCGGCACTAGAAAAATATCGACATGAGATATCGTTTTGTGATTTTGAAAATAATTCTTTTAAAGCATGAATGTTGGAGGTCCTTATAAGAGGAAACGTATTAGTAAGATAGGAAAGAAAATAATAAATAAATCCCCGTAAAAGAAAAACACACAAAATATATAAAAAATAGGGATGATCGAAATGTATCTCATAGTTGTCTTTGATTATTGATGAATAACCAAGACGATAACGTTGAGACTTGTCAAATTTAGTGGAAATTTAAGGATGAAAAAAGGTTTCGATGACTCGAGGATGTCCTAAAAAAATTTTAGATTTTAGAAGAAATGTGGAGAGCAGGGTTAGAGTATCCCCTCAGAAGAGTCCCAAAGGTGAAATTTTGATTCATTTTAAGGTAAAAGTGGGGTTGGAGTATCCCCTCAGAGAAGTGAGGTTGGCGTATCCCCTAAAATGGAAGTTTGATATTAGATTTAAGTAAAAAAAAGGGGTTGGAGTGTCCCCTCGAAGTAGTAAGGTTGAAGTATCCCTGAAAATGAAAGTTTGATATTGGGTTTGAGTTAAAAATAGGGTTGTAGTGTCCCCTTGGAGTAGTAGGGTTGGAGTATCCCTGAAAAAAATCCTCGACGTTAAAAGGAATAGGTTATATTTTGAAAAAAAGAGAATCTTTTAAAATTGAGAGGTGAAGGTTTGGGTAAAATGTTCCTTTTTTGTTTAGCCTTAGTCTGTGTCTAAAGGACTTAGGCCGTGGGAATGAGCCGAGTAGATCATAAGGCATTCGAATGCCTCAATAAAAGCGTTTCAGAAATTGGGTTAGAAATAGAGGACAACATTGCGTCATTTCTCTTTTTGAATTTATTTTGAGCTCATTCAAAGGTTCCTAAGGGTAAACAAGGTACCGTTGGAAAGGTAACTCGGTGAGGATCAATATAAAATTTATTCCAAAAATCCTAGAAAATTCCCTCCTAGGTGGAAATATTTTTCACATTAGGGATTAGTTCGACACTAGCAGCATATGCAAGGGAAGTGGGGTAGTTGACTTTGAAAAATCATTTTGGACTCATACGGAATTGTTAAATCGCAAAAGATCCTTCATGAAAAGGGAATTTCAAGAACTTTTTGTGAAAAATATCCCAAAAAATCTAAAAAAATCATCTGGTAGGCCAAATCGGCCCAAATAGAATGTGAATCGCTGATTCCAAGGGTTCTGAATAGCAAAACTTTAAAAAATTATAACTCTTTCATCCAAAATGATCCGAGGGCAAACAAGACGCCATTGGAAAGGTGATTCAATGCCCTTATAGAAAAAAGGTCAGCAAATTTTTGAAAAATTATTTATGGTTTAAAAATAATTTTTCAAGTCATGCATATGGTGCTGCTAGCATAAAACAGGAGGAATTTTCAGTTTTTTCGGACTTATTCAGGCTAAATTCGAGCCATAGACCATCTGAATATCTGTGGCAAAAAAAACAAGTGACATAGGCTTCACGAGCTCATCTACACAATCCCGAAGTAGTTTGGGATGATGAACAACCCGTTGACCATGCGACAAACACAAGGATTTTAAGCAAAGATCAAGGCATGAACAAATTTTGACACTAAAAGGATATTATATTTAAAAAAAATATTTTTCTTCTTTTAACCTTAAATCCCAACATAAGTAGCTTAATATTACCCCAAGATTAAAGTGCCAATTTGTGAAAAATAATAGACCAAGATTAGTCCCATTAATTGGGTTAATCTTAATCTAACTTGGGGTGTATCTTTCAAATAATAATAATAATAATAATAATAATAGTATATATGTATATAGACATATACATATTAGCACACCAAGAAATATGATAAAAAAATGCAAATATTATTAAGAGACATTTAAATGAGCATAAAATATGGCCTCAAGTATAAAAATGTCACCCTTGTCGTTACACCTCTTTTACATTTTTGTTGACACTTTACACTTTAAGGGAGGGTGAAGCTCAGTGGCTGGTTGATTCTTCTCCCATATTGGTGGCCTAGCTTCAAACAAGCCACATCACACATTATATTTTTCTTCTTCTTCTTCTTCTTCCTCTCCCTTTTTTTCTTCTTCTTCTTCTTCTTCTTTTTTCTCACCCCAAAACCAGACCATAGTAGGAAAAGAAAAACCCAAAAATCGATGACCAGCCACAACCGACCGTCGCTCACCAGCCGTGGTTGACTCTTAAATTTCACCTCTAGACTCCTTTTGACCTCCTCTTTCCAAATTCTGAGTCGGATTTTCCTAAATCTTTTTAGATTTTTCTAGATCTATAAGAGAAGCTTGAACCTTTTACTTCAAATCTGATTATCGTCCAGCGTTGGATCGTTCCCAAATTCTAGTGTGTTTTTCCTCTCCGTATGAGCTTCCTTTTCACCATTGGGATTCTTAAAATAAGCATTGAAACCTTTGTAACCAGAAAACCCAACTTTGAATTTTTTTGATTTTTTTTTGAAAGCTTGTGTTTTGTTTTTTTTTTTTGAAATTCTTGAAATTTTTTTCAGCCCCCCTTCTTTTTTTTTTTCTTATGGTTATATACACCAAGAAAAGTTGAAACGGCTAGTGGTTAGGGACTAGATCCATGGCAAAAGATGCCATGGCTAGTTCTGCAACCATGGCAAAGCGACCGCCATGCTGAGCATTGCAACCATTCCCTCTTTTTTTTGTCTTTTTTGTTGCTTTTTATTTTTCGTTTATTTTTTTTCCATTTTATGACCAAAACTTAGCCTTGGCGTGTAGGTCACAAGTGACCCTTTTCATAGAGGTGGCCTGGGTTTGAAATCCATGCCACTCAATTCACTCTTTTTTTTGTCTTTTTATTTATTTTTGTCTTTTCATGACACAAAGTCGTGTTTAGTATATGGGTCACAATCAATAAGGTGGCTTGGGTTTCGAACCCAGGCCACTCTTTCTTCTTCTTATTTTTTTTTCTTTCCTTCTTTATTAGTTTTTTTGATTTTATGACTAAAACATATGCTTGGTGTGTTAATCATGGGCTATATATATTCACAAGGGTGGCCTGGGTTTGAAACCTAGGCCACTCACTTTTATTTATATATATATTTTTTTATTTTTCCAAATAAGCCTAAATTGAAATGAATTAAGCCCAATTAACTTGGATCCAACAAACCTAAATTAAAAATGGATGAATTATTTTGAATAACGAGTGTTCAAAAAATTATTCAGACACAATTTGGTGTCTATAGTTACCCCTCTTTGGCTGTTGCTAAGTATTAGGAACAGGGCAAAGATAAATAGACATCATTTTGTTCAAGCAGTGTATTAGTTTGTTTTTTTATTAAGAAAAACATGTGTCCTGCTCTTTGAGGACTAAAAGGAAAGAAGTGCCATTAGCTCGTGTGGACTTGAAAGCAATAGAAAATGTGTCCTGCTCTTTGACGACTTAAAATGAAGAAGGTGCCACCAGCTTGTGTGGGCTTAAAAGAAAAAAAGAAATGTGTCTTGCTCTTCGAGGACTAAAATAAAAGAGTGCCACCAGCTTGTATGGGCTTAAAAAGGTGTCCTGCTCTTTGAAGGCTAGAATGAAAGAAAAGGTCTTGCTCTTTGAGGATAAAAAAAGAAAACATCCTGCTCTTTGAAGATCAGAAAGAAAACATCATACTCTTTAGGGACAAAGAAAGGTAACATCCTGCTCTTTGAGGACAAGAAAAGAAAAAGGTCCTGCTCTTTGAGGACAAGAAAGAAAAAGGTCCTACTTTTTTAGGACAAAAAAACGTCCTACTCTTTGAGGACAAAGAAAGAAAAGGTCATGCTCTTTGAGGATAAGAAAGAAAACATCCTGCTCTTTGAGGATAAGAAAAAAAAACGTCCTACTCTTTGAGGACAAGAAAAAAAGGGGGTCCTGCCCTTTGAGGATAAGAAAAAAAAAAACGTCCTACTCTTTAAGGACAAAGAAAGAAAATGTCATACTCTTTGAGGATAAGAAAAAAATATTCTACTCTTTGAGGACAAAGAAAGAAAAGGTCCTGCTCTTTGAGGACCAAAAAAAATGTCTTGCTCTTTGAGGACAAAGAAAGAAAACGTTTGACTCTTTGAAGACGAGAAAAGAAAAAGGTTCAGTTTTTTGAGGACAAGGAAAAAAAGTTCATCCTCTTTGAGGATAAGAAAAAAAAGGTCATCCTCTTTGAGGACAAGAAAACATCCTGCTCTTTGAGGACAAAGAAAGAAAAAGGTCTTACTCTTTGAGGACAAGAAAGAAAACATCCTGCTCTTTGAAGGTAAGGAAAAAAAATGCCCTACTCTTTAAGGACAAGAAAAAAGGGGGGTCCTACTATTTGAGGACAAGAAAAAAAAATGTTTTGCTATTTGAGGACATAAAAAAAAGTTCGTGCTCTTTAAAGACAAGAAAGAAAGCATCTTGCTCTTTGAGGACAAGAAGAAAATGGGCTCATGCTCTTTGAGGAGAAGAAAAAAGGCATCATGCTCTTTGAGGACAAGAAAGAAAAGGGGTCTTGCTCTTTGAGGACAAGGAAAAAAAAGGTGTTGGGATTAGATACCTTTCTTGGACGATTTTTAATAAGCTTGTGATGTTAAACGTACTTACCTAAGATTTTTCAAGGTTTATAAAAACAGAAAGTTGCACCTTGTTCTCTTTACTGATTTGCCTTTTGTACAAAGATTAGTACCTAAAAGATGTTAAATCTTGTAAAATGAATGAAAATGCATATGCGTGTTTAAATGAAGCGTAAGTGGTGTTTCCAACGGCATAATTCATCAATTTTGGATCTTGCTCATATTTGATAAGGTGGTTTTTTATCGTGAAATTAGATGATTCATGTTGGAAGGCCCAAGCTATAAAAAGTTCATTAGCAAGCATGAGTGGTGATTCTTTGCCAATTTTGACTCTAAAGAGTGTCCTTGGCTATTCAAATATGTTGAACCTTAGCTGTTTGGGTGCCAATCCAAGCAAGATTTTAGCTTCTCTTCTTCATGATAGGCTTTTCTAAGGGCAGAGTTTGAGCACTTCTCAGGATACAAGATTGAAGAAGGTGGGACCAACCATGACCCTAAAGTTTACTTTTGGTCTTTAGACCTAACAAAATTTCTTGCAAAGTTCAATTCTTCCAAGCAATGCTATGAAATCCTGTTATCAATTTTGTTTATTTATCAAGCATTATTAATTAAATGATAAACATGGTGCAACATGGAATGCAGAGTTACGAAAAGGGTTTTGCGAGAAATCAAACAATTATAGTCTCATTCAATTGAAAAATTTTGAAATACAAAAAAGTCAAAAGAAGTTTTCCCGATCGATTGGTTTTGATGCTGATGACATGAATTTTCGACCAAGTGCTTTCGAAGACTTTCTCTAGAGCAAATAATCCTTGTGGTGTTGGCCAAATCATAAGAAGATTCTTCAGGTTGTCCCATGGTGGGATGAGGCCTCAAAGTTGGTTAGTTTTCATTTTTTGAGTGCAAGTATGGATGAGGTTTGGTCAGCGTAGAACAAATGGGTCGAGTTATGATTTGGTGTTTGGGATAGAGTTATGAATATGGGGAAGATTGGTTTTAGGCTGATGATGGTTTAGGCTTGACTTAGTTTGAATGGGTTTGGTTACTTAAATAGCCCTCTCAGGTTTTCGACTTAAGTTAGTTTTTTTCTCTCTTTTTTTGTTGTTTTTTTTTTGGAGAATGGTGGGCGAAGGACTAATAGAATGTCCTTTCGGGTTTTCATCCTAAAGTCCTTTCAAGAATAGTATTTCTTTACGGAATCAGAGTTCATAGGGTTGGACAGGTCATCGCCATCCATTTCGGTTAAAATTAGAGCTCCTCTAGAGAATATGCATTTCACCACGTATGGCCCTTCTCAATTTAGGGTCTATTTTCTGTGAACATCTTTATGGATCAAGAGAATTGATATTTGTTTAAGTCTTCATCATTTTTTGAAGACCTTTTTGCCCTTTCTTGCTCTGCCTATTCATGAAGAACTGGTACTATAGTTATAGCGGGTGAAAAGCCTTGAACCAAATGTGGTGCTGTTACAGGATTAAGATAAATGGATGGTTGAGTTGACGAAATTCTTGATACCGGGAGATGCTGTTCATGCAAAGCTGCCTCATCCACATTAGTAGCCTTGGTACCACCATTCAGATTACTCTTAGGGTTGGTCGATCCCTTGTTAGCATCGATGGTGCTCACTTACCCTTTATCCGTTAAAGCTTCGGACAACAGTTTTGTCAATTCTGCCATTTGAGATTAGAGTTCTTCATTCCTAAGGGCTGATTGTTCTTAAGATTCTTTATACATGAGTTCTAGTCACTCAATGCAGTTAAGGAATTATGGCTGTTGGGAATTAATGAGGTTAAGGAAAAGTTGCTGGATGCTTCATAATTGTGCCTTTCTATTATTCACTGCATTGGGTATTGATACTTGCTTTTGCAAACCCTTAAAAAATTATCATTACAAAACAAAGGTATCGGTACTTTAGACTAGGGTATCAATACTTTTCAATAAAGTATTGATACATTTTAAAAGGTATTGATACTGTTTGGCCTTTCAAAAAAATGTTAGCTACTGTAAAGATCTAACATTGATACATTAATACAAGTTATCAAAACTTTGCTTAAAAAAACCTTATTAAAAATGTTTTCTTTGATTTTTTGAAAACTATTAACTTATCTTGAAAAAGGATTTATACTTGAGTATGCATTTGAGAATATTCACTTTTGAGAAAACTAAGGAGTCTAAAACATTGTAGTATTTTCCAAAGTATTTTCAAGATGATTCAAGGAAATACTAAGTTAAAAATATTTAAACAAAAGCTAATTAAGTTTAAGTTTTTATTATATCAAAATTAAGATCAATTCAAAGCTAATATAGCTAACAATTGTTGGTTTTCAAGATTAATGAAAACCACTTGTGTTAAATGCTATAATTGATGGCAGAGATGCAACTTTATTTCCTTAAGCACTAGTAGCTCAAAGCCCAGCACTAAATGGCCAATGGGCATGAGAAGATGTGCTATTATAGCCTCGCGGGTTGGCCGCTCACGCACTCTATTCCTTGATCGCTCATACAGTTAATAGTCAACTTAAAGGGCAATTGTTGGCCCCAAAACCAATAATTTCAACCATAATTTTGAGCATATCTTCATGTTCCTCTTTCCTTAAAATTTTGATGACATCATTCAGCTATGCCACATCCAAGGATATAGTTGGAACAACTTTTTCTTAGGCTTAGAAGACCATAAACAAGGTGAAAACATAAAAATTAAGGTTAGCCATCAACTAGCCAAATTGAAACAACAGACCATACATAAAAAAAAAACCATTAGCATTTAATGTTTAATTACTTTTAATTTTTGGTTTATTTGGATTTTTTATTTCCTTTAGGCTACCCTAGAACCACAGTCTATCCTTTTGAAATTTGTTAACAACTTGACCATAAAAACTCTAGCGACTTTTTCATTCAAAGTAGTTATTAAGATAAATCTTTCAAGTCCTTTTCAAAAGTACTCAAACAAGACTTAATTGCCTTTTTTGTGCTTTATGACATTTTAACCTTTACTTTTTTCCTCAATAACTTGATTTTAGATTTCTTCCTTGGATGTTTCTTGTTGTACATCTCTCACTTATTGGTTGGTGGCCTATTTATTGGTTTCACTATACAAAGCCTGCCTTTTTAAGGAGTCAAGTACATACAAGTTTGAAAACTCTAATCCTATACTTATTCTTAAGTAGTTTTTCTCTAAAAGACCCAAACCTACTTTTCAAAATAAACTTATTTTCTTCTATTTAATCTATGAATTAAAATCTTTATCCATTTGAAGCCTATTGCTTCTTGAGTCTATTTGTTTTTAAGGAGTAGTTGCCACATTCGTAACACCTACCTTTACTAGAAAAGTATTGGAGTCTACTTTATTCTTTTTTTAGCTATTTTTATGAATTTTGAACACCATTTATGTATTTTACAGTACATAACATTTTTTATCACCATGTGATTTTTAATGTCACTCTAAGAATCAATTGGTTTTTTTGTTTGATGGGCTACCTTTTCTTAGTTAAGATAGATAGTTGGCTTGTTTCCTACCACCTATGTAAATCCAAGCTTGGAGTTTGAATCTTAATGGTAAGTATTAGGTGATGAATTCTTCAATTGAGCCTCTTACTTTAGCAAGTTTTCATATGTAGCATACTTAGAAAATAGTTTTAGAAGTCCTTATATTCCATGCCATCGAACTTGTTGTAAATCTTGATGTCCAAATCATTCGGGGTTAATTTGATGAACTTTTGCTCAGGTAAGGCTACTCTACAGAGTGTTGGATATCAATGACATTTCAAGGGTATATAAATATTAAATATGTATACAAAGTTTATCATATGGTTTACGTAGGTTGTTGTACGTAGATACATGGTGTATGATTACATTATACAATTGATATCCATGTTGAATGAAAAACTGATCTCACTGTGTCTACTTGAAGAGGAAGAAAATTGGTTGGTGTTAATAAGTGGTGTGTAATACCACATTATAAAATAATGTTATGTTATGTGCTTTACATAAGCATGGTTTTAAAGTAAGATTAAGGCCCAACGGGCATCCAAGCTTTGTGTGAGGTTAAGGCCTACATAAGCTTGGACCATTCATACACAAGCCGAGTCAACCTGGGCTAAGCTTAGGGTTAAATTTGGATAAAAGGTCAAGTGGGTGTTATCTTTTTAAAGCCCAACCCATTAAAGTATTGCAAGCCTCACTTGAAACCAATCAATTGTGTAGATTAAGATATTTATTTTTGAACAGGTTCCTTAAATTGATTTTGTTTAAATAATTTTAAATCTATTCATACGTTTACTTTTTGAAAAGGTTTTTTTTTGTTTGGAATTCTAGTGTTACTCTTATTTTTCTTCATCTAAAATATGATTTTTTTTGGAGAAAACTACATTTTTTTGGCTCACTATGTTGCCGTAGGTAAGTGCTGCCAACCAATAACTTGATTGAGGAGGCCTGGGAGACAAATTGCAACAAAATTGTCAAGCACCCAAGAGGCATGCAATAACCATCTTAAGGTCATAGGTTTCTAACCTTGAATCAGTTGTACTAGTCAGTATCATTATCAGTCCTTTATAATCAGTAATATCATTTTTCATACTTGAAAATATTAATTTATTTATTTTGGTTAATGCAGTATTTTCTGTATTGAATTTTCTTATCTGTGTTCATATTTTTCTGTGTGATTTATGCATAGGGAGCAACATATGTATGTAGACACCTAAATTTGTCCGGTTGTCTGTCCCCGAAAGTTTCAAATATCTAAAAACGAAAGTGTAATTGCTACTCTGATAGAAGTCAACTTCCACCAGAGGGGTTTCACATTTTTGTAATTTTAATCAGTCAGATGTAAATAACTGTATATGCACATGTTTAAAAAATTTATTTTTTTGGTATAAATGACAAATCCGCAAAGGAAAATTTTTTGTTTTTGAACAAGTTCTTAACAAATTTTGGAAATTACCTTTGCGAATGTTCTCACAGTCAATTTTCCTATTTTTAGGAATTTTCTGAGGTTTTTTTGAAAAAACTCGAGAAATTGGTGGTCGGATTTTTTTGTTGACACTGGTGTGGTTTTATGCCAATTCTAACCTCGAAAAATCATAAATATGTAGGAAAAAAATATGTATTAGCATTTTCTACCATGAAGTGTCAAATTGTAAATTTTATAAATTAATTTTGAATTTTGTAGTCTTACGAGTATCGTGCTCGTAAATTTTACTTTTGGTTCTTGTTGATTTAATTTTAGAAGTTTTATAAGTTCATTTTCTTCGATTTGGAAATTAATATTAAATAATATGTGGACTTGAATTTGTTTTACTTCAGTGTCAATGAAATTCTGTAACTTTTCTCGGTATTGAAATACGAGTTTTTTTTACTAGTAAAATTTTCGGTGAAATCCTCTCGAGTTTCAAACATCAAAATTCATCCAATATTATTGTTTGATTCACATTAAATTAGATTTGAAAAATTCATTTATTTTCATTAGTTTTGAATTTTTTTCTCGAAATTTTTCTATTTTCAAAATACAGAGTTTTCTATTCCGTAAATGTTTTCAGAGTGATTTTTCTTGGTCTATAATTTTTAAAATTCATTAAGTATTATTATTTGATTCAACTTAATTCAGTTTTCAAAAATTCATTCATTTTCATGAGTTTTGAATTTTTTCTTGAAATCTCCCTGTTTCTGAAATACAGAGTTTTCTACTCCGTAAATGTTTTCTGGGTGATTTTTCTTGGTTTATGATTTTTAAAATTAATAAAATATTATTATTTGATTCACCTTAATTTAGTTCTAAAAAATTCATTCATTTCCATGAGTTTTGATTTTTTTCCTTGAAAGTCCCCCGTTTCCAAAAAATCGAGTTTTGTATTCCATAAATGTTTTCAAGGTAATTTTCTTCGGCTTAAAATTTTTAAAATTCATCTACTATTGTCATTTATCTCCATTAAAACAGTTTTGGAAAATTCAATTTATTTCATGGGTTTTGAATTTTTTTTTCATATACGTCAATTTTTTTACACTAAGGTATTTCTCGTAAAATTTTACGAGTTTTTAACTTCCAATCAGGATCTTTTGCATCATTTCATTTCTAAAATTTTGTCTATGATCAATTAACATTAATTCAAATTTTATTTTGATTTTTTGAAACTTTATTTAATTTAATTTTATTTACTTTTTCCAATTAGTTACATGCTAACTAGCTTGTTTTCTCATCCAATTACTTTCTAACCAAGTTAGTTATATCCCAATTACCCATTACATGAGTTGACCAACTTCATCATGAGCTTGATAATGGAGTGGCTTGTAAAAAAAGATAGGTATGGGCTTATGACAATATTTATTACTTTGTCCAACCTAACAAGTAAACTTAACATCAAAAGAAATAAAAAAATAATA
>JBBYHK010472144.1:0-19862 GCA_038382065.1 Adansonia grandidieri | reverse complement strand
ATCAATCTTGGCAATGCATCTGATTCATTTTGAACAGCCTCCTTTGCTTGCATTTCCATGATTAGTCCTTACAAAGCTTGCTCCATGCATTTAGTCTTTGCCCTAGTCATTAGACCTCCAATTCCCTACAAAAGATCATAAAAATGGCTGGAAATAGGTGTTTGTGCAAGATGATCTCCATAATTTGGGATACTCCAATCCCGATCTTCCGAGTGGATACTCTAACCTTACTCTTCAAAATTATCAAGATTTAAAAATCTTTCTTTGTCAAAAAGATTTCTCATCCATGGGGAAACTCCAACCCCGACCTTTTGAGGGGATACTCTAACCCCGCTTCTTAAAATTATCAAGATTTAAAAATCTTCCTTAGTAAAAAATTATTTGGCATTCACAGTTTTAATGCTTGTCCCATTTATTGGATGAACATTGATTTTAAGGAAAATTATGGAAATAAAAGCTTTTCTAACAAATCCAAAGCATCAAAACCGTGCATCCCAATGATAAGAATGTGTTTATTATGCATAATCACCGTAAGAATGGAGATTATCATGAGAATCCAAGTTTGTCCTATTTGATGGATGAACTTTGATTCTGAGGAAAATGGTGGAAAGAAAAGCTTTTCTTGCAAAACCAAAGCATCAAAACCATGTATCCCCATGAAAAGAACATTTTTGTGCCAAATCACAAAAAGAATAGAGATTAGCATGAGAATGCAAGTTCATTCCATTTAATGGATGAACTTTGATTTTGAGAAAAATGGTGGAAATAAAAGCTTTTCCTCCAAAACCAAAGCATCAAAATCGTCTATATCGATGAAAAAACATGTTTATTTACCCAATCACAAAAAGAATTTAGATTATCACGTGAATCCAAGTTTGTCCCATTTGATGAATAAATGTTGATTCTAAGAAAAATTATGGAAATTAAATCATTTCTAGCAAATCCAAAGCATCAAAACCTTGCATCCCTATGACAAGAATGTGTTTAATGCGCACAATCACCATAAGAATGGAGATTATAACGAGAATCCAAGTTTGTCTCACTTGATGGACGAACATTGATTTTAATGAAAATGGTGGAAAGAAAAGCTTTTCTTGCAAAAACAAAGCACCAAAACCATGTATCCCAAAGAAAAAAACATGTTTGAATGCCCAATGGCAAAAAGAATAAAGATTATCACGAAATCCAAGTCGTCCCATTTAATGGATGAACTTTGATTTTAAGGAAAATGGTGGAAATAAACGCTTTTCTTCTGAAAGTGAAGCATCAAAACTGTGTATCCCAATGACAAGAACATGTTTATTGTGCCCAATAAAAAAAATAATTTAGATTATCACAAGAATCCAGGTTTATCCTATTTCTTGGAAGAATATTGATTATACAGAAAATTATGGAAATAATGGCTTTTCTAGCAAATCCAAAGCATCAAAACCATGCATCCCAATGACAAGAATGTGTTTATTATACACAATCACCATATGAATGAAGATTATGATGGGAATCAAAGTTTGTCGTTTTTGATGGATGAACTTTGATTTTATGGAAAATGACAGAAAGAAAAGCTTTTCTTACAAAAACAAAGCATCAAAACCATGTATCCCGAAGAAAAGAATAGGTTTATTATGCCCAATCACACATAATATAGATTAGCATGAGAATGCAAGTTTGTCCCATTTGATGGATGAACATTGATTTTGAGGAAAATTATGGAAATAAATGCTTTTCTAGCAAATCCAAAGTATCAACACCGTGCATCCTAATTACAAGAATGTGTTTATTGTGCACGACCACCAGAAGAATAGAGATTATCATAAGAATCCAAGTTTGCCCAATTTAATGGATGAACTTTGATTTTAAGGAAAATGGTCGAAAAAAAAGCTTTTCTTGCAAAACCAAAGCATCAAATCCATGTATCCCAATGAAAAGAACAAGTTTTAGTGTTGAATCATAAAGAGAATAAGATTATCATGAGAATCCAAGTTCATCCCATTTGATGGATGAACATTGATTTTAAGGAAAATGGTTGAATTAAAAGCTTTTCTTGCAAAACCAAAGTATCAAAACCGTGCATGCCAATGAAAAGAATGTGTTTATTGTACTTAATCAACAAAAGAAGAGAGATTATTACAAGAATCAAAGTGTGTCCAATTTGAGAGACGAATTTTAATTCTAAAGAAAATGGTGGAAAGAAAAGCTATTCTTATAAACCAAAGCTTTAAAACCATGTATCCCAATGAAAAGAACATGTTTGTAGTGCCCAATCACAAAAAGAATGGAGATTATGATGGGAATCGAAGTTTATCCCATTTGATGGATGAACTTTGATTTTAAGGAAAATAATAGAAAGAAAAGGTTTTCTTCCAAAACCAGTGCACCAAAATCTTGTATCCCAATGAAAAGAACTTGATTATAGTGCCCAATCACAAAAAGAATGTAGATTTTCATGAGAGTCCTAGTTTGTCCCATTTGATGATGAACTTTGATTCTAAGGAAAATGGTGGAAACAAAAGCTTCTCTTGCAAAGGTAAAGCATCAAAACTATGCATCCCAATGAGAAGAATGTGCTTATTGTGCACAATCACAAAAAGAATGTAGATTATCATGAGAATCCAAGTTTGCCTTATTTGATGGATGAACTTTGATTCTAAGGAAAATGGTGGAAAGAAAAGCTTTTCTTGCAAAACCAAAAGCACCAAAACCATGTATCCCAAAGAAAAGAACATGTTTTCGTGTCAAATCATAAAAAGAACAGAGATTATCATGAGAATCCAAGTTCATCCCATTTGATGGATGAACTTTAATTTTAAGAAAAATAATGCAAATAAAAGCTTTTCTTCCAAAACCAAAGCGTCAAAACCGTCTATCCTAATGAAAAGAACATGTTTATTTGCCCAATCACAAAAAGAATGTAGATTATCACAAGAATCTAAGTTTGTCCCATTTGATGGATGAACATTGATTCTAAGGAAAATTACGAAATAAAAGCTTTTCTAGCAAATCCAAAGCATCAAAACCGTTCATCCCATTGCCAAGAATGTGTTTATTGTGCACAATGGCCACAAGAATAGAGATTATCACAAGAATCCAAGTTTATCCCATTTGATGGATGAACTTTGATTCTAAGGAAAATGGTGGAAATAAAAGCTTTTCTTGCAAAACCAAAGCATCAAATCAACGTATCCCAATGAAAAGAACAAGATTTACTGCCGAATCACAAAAAGAATAGAGATTATCATAAGAATCCAAGTTTGTTTCATTTGATGGATGAACTTTAATGTTAAGGAACATGGTGGAAATAAAAGCTTTTCTTCTAAAACCAATGCAGGAAAACCATGTATCCGGATGAAAAGAACATGTTTATTTGCCCAATCACAAAAAGAATGTCGATTATCACGAGAATCTAAGTTTGTCCCATTTGATGGATGAACATTGATTTTAAGAAAAAATTATGGAAATTAAAGCATTTCTAGTAAATCCAAAGCATCAAAACTGTGCATCCCCATGACAAGAATGTGTTTAATGTGCACAATCACCATAAAAGTAGAGATTATAATAAGAATCCAAGTTTGTCTCACTTTATAGATGAACATTGATTTTAAGGAAAGTGGTGGAAAGAAAAGCTTTTCTTGCAAAACCAAATCACCAAAACCATGTATCCCAAAGAAAAGAACTTGTTATCATGTCGAATCACAAAAAGAATAGAGATTATCATAAGAATCCAAGTTTGTCCCATTTGATGGATAAACTTTGATTTTAAGCAAAATAATGGAAATAAAAGCTTTTCCTCCAAAATCAAAGCATCAAAATTATGTATCCTAATGAAAAGAACATGTTTATTGTGCCTAATCAAAAAAATAATTTAGATTATCACGAGAATCTAGGTTTATCCCATTTGTTGGAAGAACGTTGATTTTAAGGAAAATTATGGATATAAAAGCTTTTCTAGAAAATCTAAAGCATCAAAACCGTGCATCCCAATGATAAGAATGTGTTTATTGTGTACAATCACCAAAAGAATGGAGATTATGATGAGAATCCAAGTTTGCCCTTTTTGATGGATGAACTTTGATTTTATGGAAAATGACGAAAAAAAAACTTTTCGTTCAAAAACAAAGCATTAAAACCATGTATCCCAATGAAAAGAACATGTTTATTGTGCCCAATCACAAAATGAATGGAGATTATGACAGGAATCAGAGTTTGTCCCTTCTGATGGATGAACTTTGATTTTAAGGTAAATGACAGAAAAAAAGCTTTTCTCGCAAAACCAAAACATCAAAACCATGTATCCCAATGAAAAGAACTTGTTTATAGTCCCTAATCATGAAAATAGTGGAGATTATCATGAGAGTCCAAGTTTATCCTATTTGATGATGAACATTGATTCCAAGGAAAATGGAGGAAATAAAAGCTTTCTTGCAAATCTAAAGCATCAAAATCGTTTATCCTAATGAGATGAATGTGTTTATTATGCACAATCACAAAAAGAACGTAGATTATCTCGAGAATCCAAGTTCATCCTATTTGATGGATGAACGTTGATTCTAAGGAAAATTAGGGATTTTAAAGCATTTCGAGCAAATCCTAAGCATCAAAACTATGCATCCTGATGACAAGAATGTGTTTAATGTGCACAATCACCATAAGAGTGGAGATTATAATAAGAATCCAAGTTTGTCTCACTTTATAGATGAACATTGATTTTAAGGAAAGTGGTGGAAAGAAAAGCTTTTCTTGCAAAACCAAATCACCAAAACCATGTATCCCAAAGAAAAGAACATGTTATCATGTTGAATCACAAAAAGAATAGAGATTACCATAAGAATCCAAGTTTGTCCCATTTGATGGATAAACTTTGATTTTATGCAAAATAGTGGAAATAAAAGCTTTTCCTCCAAAATCAAAGCATCAAAACCGTGTATCCCAATGAAAAGAACATGTTTATTGTGCCTAATCAAAAAAATAATTTAGATTATCATGAGAATCTAGGTTTTTCCCATTTGTTCGAAGAATGATGATTTTAAGGAAAATTATGGATATAAAAGCTTTTCTAGAAAATCCAAAGCATCAAAAATGTGCATCCCAATGACAAGAATGTGTTTATTGTGTACAATCACCAAAAGAATGGAGATTATGATGAGAATCCAAGTTTGTCGTTTTTGATGGATGAACTTTGATTTTATGGAAAATGATGAAAAGAAAAACTTTTCGTTCAAAAACAAAGCATCAAAACCATGTATCCCAATGAAAAGAACATGTTTATTGTGCCCAATCACAAAAAGAATGGATATTATGATGGGAATCAGAGTTTGTCCCTTCTGATGGATGAACTTTGATTTTAAGGTAAATGCTAGAAAAAAAAGCTTTTCTCGCAAAACCAAAGCATCAAAACCATGTATCCCAATGAAAAAAACTTGTTTATAGTCCCCATTCATGAAAATAGTGGAGATTATCATGAGAGTCCAAGTTTATCCTATTTGATGATGAACATTGATTCCAAGGAAAATGGAGGAAATAAAAGCTTTCTTGCAAATCCAAAGCATCAAAATCGTTTATCCTAATGAGACGAATGTGTTTATTATGCACAATCACAAAGAGAACGTAGATTATCCCAAGAATCCAAGTTTATCCTATTTGATGGATGAACGTTGATTCTAAGGAAAATTGGGGATTTTAAAGCATTTCGAGCAAATCCAAAGCATCAAAACTATGCATCCCATGACAAGAATGTGTTTAACGTGCACAATCACCATAAGCATGTAGATCATAACGAGAATCCAAGTTTATCTCACTTGATAGGTGAACTTCGATTCTAGGGAAAATGGTGGAAAGAAGAGCTTTTCTTGCAAAACCAAAGCACTAAAACCATGTATCCCAAAGAAAAAAACATGTTTTAATGGCCGATCACAAAAAGAATAGAGATTATGACAGGAATCCAAGTTCATCCCATTTGATGGATGAACTTTGATTTTAAGGAAAATGGTGGAAATAAAAGCTTATCTTCTGAAAGCAAAGCATCAAAACTATGTATCCCAATGAAAAGAACATGTTTGTTGTGCCCAATCAAAAAAATAATTTAGATTATCATGAGAATCTAGGTTTATCCCACTTGTTGGAAGAATATTGATTTTAAGGAAAATTATGGAAATAAATCTTTTCTAGCAAATCCAAAGCATCAAAACCGTGCATCCTAATGACAAGAATGTGTTTATTGTGCACAAACACCATAAGAATGGAGATAATCACAAGAATCCAACTTTATCCCATTTGATGGACGAACTTTGATTCAAAGGAAAATGGTGCAAAGAAAAGTTTTTCCTGCAAAACTAAAGCATTAAAATTGTGCATCCCCATGAAAAGAACATGTTTTAGTGCCGAATCACAAAAAAAATAGAGATTATCATAAGAATCCAAATTCGTTCGATTTGATGGATGAACGTTGATTTTGAAGAAAATGGTGGAAATAAAAGCTTTCTTCCAAAACTAAAGCATCAAAATTGTGTATCCCGATGAAAAGAACATGTTTATTTGCCCAATCACAAAAAAGAATGTAGATTATGACGAGAATCCAAGTTTGTCCCATTTGATGGATGAACGTTGATTCTAAGGAAAATTTGGAAATAATAGCTTTTCTAGCATATCCAAAGCATCAAAATCGTTCATTCCAATGACAAGAATGTGTTTATTGTGCACAATCACCATAAGAATAGAGATTATTACGAGAATCCAAGTTTGTCCTATTTAATGGATGAACTTTGATTCTAAGGAAAATGGTGCAAAGAAAAGCTTTTCCTGCAAAACCAAAGCATCAAATCCATGTATCCCAACGAAAAGAACATGATTTAGTGTCAAATCACAAAAAGAATAGAGATTATCATGAGAATCCAAGTTCGTTCCACTTGATGGATGAACTTTGATTTTGAGTAAAATGGTGGAAATAAAAAGCTTTTCTTCCAAAACTAAAGCATCAAAATCGTGTATCCTGATGAAAAAAACATGTTTGTTGTGTCTAATCACAGAAAGAATGTAGATCACCACGAGAATCCACTTTTTCCTATTTGGTAGATAAACGTTGATTTTGAGGACAATTATGGAAATAAAAGCTTTTCTAGCAAATCCAAAGCATTAAAACCATTCATCCCAATGACAAGAATGTGTTTATTGTGCACAATCACCATAAGAATGGAGATTATCACAAGAATCCAAGTTTGTCCCATTTGATGGATGAGCTTTGATTTAAGGAAAACTGTGGAAAAAAAATCTTTTCTTGCAAAACCAAAGCATCAAATCCACGTATCCCAATGAAAAGAACATTGATTTAGTGCCGAATCACAAAAAAAATAGAGATTATCATAAGAATCCAAGTTAGTTCCATTAAATGGATAAACTTTGATTTTGAGGAAAATGGTGAAAATAAAAGCTTTTCTTCTAAAACCAAAGCATGAAAACTGTGTACCACGATGAAAAGAACATGTTTATTTGCTCAATCACAAAAAGAATGTAGATTATCACGAGAATCCAAGTTTGTCCTATTTGATGGATAAACGTTGATTCTAAGAAAAATTATGGAAATTAAAGCATTTCTAGCAAATCTAATGAATCAAAACTGTGCGTCCCCATGACAAGAATGTGTTCAATGCACAAAATCACCATAAGAGTATAGAGATTATAACGAGAATTAAAGTTTGTCTCACTTGATGGATAAACTTTGATTTTAAGGGAAATGGTGGAAATAAAAGCTTTTCTTGCAAAACCAAAGCATCAAAACCATGTATCCTAAAGAAAAATACATGTTTTAATACCAATCACAAAAAGAATAGCGATTATCATGAGAATCCAAGTTCATCCCATTTAATGGAAGAACTTTGATTTTAAAGAAAATGGCAGAAATAAAAGCTTTTCATCTGATTGCGATGCATCAAAACTGTGTATCCCAATGAAAAGAACATGCTTATGGTGCCCAATCAAGAAAATAATTTAGATTCTCCCAAGAATCCAGGTTATCCCATTTGTTGGAAGAACATTCATTTTAAGGAAAATTATGGAAATAAAAGCTTTTGTAGCAAATCCAAAGCATCAAAACCATGCATCCCATTGACAGGAATGTGTTTATTGTGCACAATCACCATAAGAATAGAGATTATGATGGGAATCTAAGTTTGTCCTTTTTGATGGATGAACTTTGATTTTATGGAAAATGATGGAAAGAAAAGCTTTTTTTGAAAATATAAAGCATCAAAACCATGTATCCCAATGAAAGGAACATTTTTATTGTGCCCAATCGCAAAAAGAATGGAGATTATGATGGGAATCCAAGTTTGTCGCTTTTGATGGATGAACATTGATTTTAAGGAAAATGACAGAAAGAAAAGCTTTCCTTGCAAAACTAAAGCATCAAAACCATGTATACCAATGAAAAGAACATGTTTATAGTGCCCAATCATGAAAAGAGTGGAGATTATCATGAGAGTCCAAGTTTGTCCCATTTGATGATGAATGTTAATTCTAAGGAAAATAGAGGAAATGAAGCTATTCTTGCAAAGCCAAAGCATCTAAACAGTGCATCCCAACGAGAAGAATGTGTTTATTGTGCACAATCACAAAAAGAACATAGATTACCCTGAGAATCCAAGTTTGTCCCATTTGATGGTTGAACGTTGATTCTAAGGAAAATTGTAGAAATTAAAGTGTTTCTAGCAAATCTAAAGCATCAAAACCGTGCATCTCCATGACAATAATGTGTTTAATGCGCATAACCACCACAAGAATGGAGATTATAACGAGAATCCAGGTTTGGCTTACTTGATGGATGAACTCTGATTCGAAAGAAAATGGTGGAAAGAAAAAGTTTTTCTTGTAAAACCGAAGCACCAAAACCATGCATCCTAAAGAAAAAACATGTTTTAATGCCCAATCACCAAAAGAATAGAGATTACCATGAGAATCTAAGTTTGTCCCATTTAATGGATGAACTTTGCTTTTAAGGAAAATGGTGGGAATAAAAGCTTTTCTTCCGAAAGCGAAGCATCAAAACTGTGTATCCCAATGAAAAGAACATGTTTATTGTGCCCAAAAAAAATTAAATTATCATGAGAATCTAGGTTTATCCCACTTGTTGGAAGAACAATGATTTTAAGGAAAATTATGGAAATAAAAGCTTTTCTACCAAATCCAAAGCATCAAAACTATGCATCCCAATGACAAGAATGTGTTTATTGTGCATAATCACCATAAGAGTGGAGATTATCATAAGAATCCAAGTTTGTCCCATTTGATGGACAAACTTTGATTCTAACGAAAATGGTGTAAAGAAAAGCTTTTCTTACAAAACCAAAGCATCAAAACCGTGTATCCCCATGAAAAGAACGTGTTTTAGTGCCAAATCACAAAAAAAAAATAGAGATTATCATAAGAATCCAAATTCGTTCCATTTGATGGATGAACTTTGATTTTGAGGAAAATGGTGGAAATAAAAGCTTTTCTTCCAAAACCAAAGCATCCAAACCGTGTATCCTGATGAAAAGAATAGGTTTATTGCACCTAATCATAGAAAGAATGTAGACTAGCACTAGAATCCAAGTTTGTCCCATTTGATGGATGAACATTGATTTTGAGGAAAATTGTAGAAATAAAAGGTTTTCTAGCAAATCCAAAGCATCAAAACCGTGCATCCCGATGACAAGAATGTGTTTATTGTGCACAACCACCATAATGAGAATCCAAGTTTGTCTTACATGATGGATGAACTTTGATTCTAATGAAAATGGTGGAAACAAAAAGCTTTTCTTGCAAAACCAAAGCACTAAAACCTTCTATCCCAAAGAAAAGAACATGTTTTCGTGCCGAATCACAAAAAGAATAGAGGTTATCATAAGAATCCAAGTTTGTCCCATTTGATGGATGAACTTTGATTTTAAGAAAAATTGTTGAAATAAAGGCTTTTCTTCCAAAACCGAAGCATCAAAACCATGTATCCCAAAGAAAAGAACATATTTATTGTGCCTAATCATAAAGAGAATTTAGATTATTATGGGAACCCAGGTTTGTCCCATTTGTTGGATGAACATTGATTTTAAGAAAAATTGTGGATATAAAAGCTTCTCTAGCAAATCAAAGCATCAAAACCGTTTATCCCACTGACAAGAATGTGTTTACTATGTACAATCGCCATAAGAATAGAGATTATCATGAGAATCCAAGTATGTCCCATTTGATGGAGGAACTTTGATTCTAAGGAAAACGCAGGAAAGAAAAGCTTTTCTTGCAAAACCAAAGCATCAAATCCATGTATCCCAATGAAAAGAACATGATTTAGTGTTGAATCACAAAAAGAATAGAGATTATCATGAGAATCCAAGTTTATTCCATTTGATGGATGAACTTTGATTTTGAGGAAAATGGTGGAAATAAAAGCTTTTCTTCCAAAACCAAAACATCAAAACTGTGTATCCCGATTAAAAGAACATGTTTATTTGCCCAATCACAAAAAGAATGTAGATTATCAGGAGAATCCAAGTTTATCCCATTTGATGGATGAACTTTGATTCTAAGGAAATTATGGAAATAAAAGCTTTTCTAGCAAATCCAAAGCATCAAAATCGTTCATCCCAATAACAAGAATGTGTTTATTATGCAAAATCACCATAAGAATGGAGATTATCATGAGAATCCAACTTTGTCCCATTTGATGGATGAACTTTGATTTTAAGGAAAACGGTGGAAAGAAGAGCTTTTCCTGTAAAACCAAAGCATCAAATCCATGTATCCTAATGAAAATAACTTGATTTAGTGTCGAATCACGAAAAGAATAGAGATTATCATTAGAATCCAAGTTCATTCCATTTGATGGATGAACTTTGATTTTGAGGAAAATGGTGGAAATAAAAGCTTTTCTTCAAAAACTAAAGCATCAAAACCGTGTATCCCAATGAAAAGAGCATGTTTATTTGCCCAATCAAAAAAAAAGAATGTAGATTATCGTGAGAATCCAAGTTTGTCCCATTTGATTGATAAATGTTGATTGTAAGGAAAATTGTTGAAATAAAAGCTTTTCTAGCAAATCCAAAGCATCAAAACCATTCATCCCAGTGACAAGAATGTGTTTATTGTGCATAGTCACCATAAGAATGGAGATTATCATGAGAATCCATGTTTGTCCTATTTAATAGATGAACTTTGATTATAAGGAAAACGGTGGAAAAAAAAGCTTTTCTTGCAAAACCAAAGCATCAAAACCATCTATCCCCATGAAAAGAACATGTTTTAATGCCAAATTAAAAAAAGAATAAAACTTATCACGAGAATCTAAGTTTATCCTATTTGATGGATGAACTTTGATTCTAAGGAAAATAGTGGAAATAAAAGCTTTTCTTCCGAAAGCGAAGCATCAAAACCAAGTATCCCAATGAAAAGAACATGTTTATGGTGCCCAATCAAAAAAATAATTTAGATCATCATGAGAATCCAAGTTTATCCTATTTGTTGGAAGAACATTGATTTTAAGGAAAATTATGGAAATAAAAGCTTTTCTAGCAAATCCAAAGTATCAAAACCGTGCATCCCAATGACAAGAATGTGTTTATTATGCACAATCACCATAAGAATGAAGATTATGATGGGAATCCAAGTTTATCCTTTTTCATGGATGAACTTTGATTTTATAGAACATGACAGAAAGAAAAGCTTTTCTTGCAAAACGAAAGCATCAAAACCATGTATCCTAAATGAAAAGAACTTGTTTATTGTGACCAATCACAAAAAGAATGTAGATTATCATGAGAATCCAAGTTTGTCCATTTTGATGGATGAACGTTGATTCTAAGGAAAATTATTGAAATTAAAGCATTTCTAGCAAATCTAAAGCATCAAAAGCGTGCATCCCTATGATAAGATTGTGCTTAATGCACGCAATCACCATAAGAATGGAGATTATAATGAGAATCCAAGTTTGTCTCACACGATGAATGAACTTGGATTCTAAGGAAAATGGTGGAAAGAAAAGCTTTTCTTGTAAAACCAAAGCACCAAAACCATGTATCCCAAAGAAAAAAACATGTTTTAATGTCCAATCACAAAAAGAATAGAGATTATCATGAGAATCCAAGTTCATCCCATTTAATGGATGACTTTGATTTTTAGGAAAATTATGGAAATAAAAGCTCTTGTCGTAAATCCAAAGCATCAAAATCGTGCATCCCAATGACAAGGATGTGTTTATTATGCACAATTGTCATAAGAATGGAGATTATCATGAGAATCCAAGTTTGTCTTATTTGATGGATGAACTTTGATTCTAAGGAAAATGGTGGAAAGAAAAGCTTTTCTTGCAAAACCAAAGCCCTAAAACCATGTATCCGAAAGAAAAGAACATGTTTTCGTGCCGAATCACAAAAAGAATGGAGATTATAACGAGAATCCAAGTTTGTCTCACTTGATGGATGAACTTTGATTCTAAGGAAAATGGTAGAAGGAAAAGCTTTTCTTCCAAAATCGAAGCATCAAAACCGTGCATACCAATGAGAAGAATGTGTTTATTGTGCTCAATCAACAAAAGAATAGAGATTATTACAAGAATCAAAGTTTGTCTAATTTGGGAGATGAACTTTAATTCTAAAGAAAAAAGCTTTGGTAGCAAATCCAAAGCTTTAAAACCTTGTATCCCAATGACAAGAATGTGTTTATTGTGCACAATCAATATAAGAATGGAGATTATGATCAGAATCTAGGTTTGTCCTTTTTGATGGATGAACTTTAATTTTATGGAAAATGACAGAAAGAAAAGCTTTTCTTGTAAAAACAAAGCTACAAAACCATGTATCCCAATGAAAAGAACATGTTTATTGTGCCCAATCACAAAAAGAATGAAGATTATGACGAGAATCCTAGTTTGTCCCTTTTAATGGATGAACCTTGATTTTACGAAAAATGTCAAAAGAAAAAGCTTTTCTTGCAAAACCAAAGCACTAAAACTGTGTATGCCAATGAAAAGAACATGTTTATAGTGCCCAATCACGAAAAAAGTGGAAATTATCACGAGAGTCCAAGTTTGTCCCATTTGATGATGAACATTGATTCTAAGGAAATAAAGGAAATAAAAGCTTTTCTTACAAAGCCAAAGCATCAAAATCGTGCATCCCAATGAGAAAAATGTGTTTATTATGCATAATCACTAAAAGAATGTAAATTATCTCGAGAATCCAAGTTCATTAAATTTGATGGATGAACGCTGATTCTAAGGAAAATTATGGAAATTAAAGCATTTTTAGCAAATCCAAAAAATCAAAACCATGCATCCCATGACAAGAATATGTTTAATGCTCACAATCACCTTAAGAATAGAGATTATAATGAGAACCCAAGTTTGTCTCACTTGATGGACAAACTTTGATTCTAAGAAAAATGGTGGAAGGAAAAGCTTTTCTTGCAAAATCAAAGCACCAAAACCATGTATCCCAAAGAAAAAAACATGTTTTAATGCCCAATCACAAAAAGAATAGAGATTATCATGAGAATTCAAGTTGTCCCAATTGGTGGATAAAATTTGATTTTAAGGAAAATTGTGGGAATAAAAGCTTTTCTTCCAAAAGCGAAGCATCAAAACCGTGTATCCCAATGAAAAGAACATGTTTATTGTGCCCAATCAAAAAAATAATTGAGATTATCACATGAATCTAAGTTTATCCCATTCGTCAAAAGAATATTGATTTTAAGGAAAATTATGGAAATAAAAGCTTTTCTAGTAAATCCAAAGCATCAAAACTGTGCATCCTAATGACAAGAATATGTTTATTGTGCGTAATCACCATAAGAATGGAGATTATCACAAGAATCCAAGCTTGTCCTATTTGTTGGATGAACTTTGATTCTAAGGAAAATGGTACAAAGAAAAGCTTTTCTTGCAAAATCAAAGCATCAAAGCCATGTATCCCCATGAAAAGAACATGTTTTAGTGCCGAATCACAAAAAGAATAGAGATTATCATAAGAAACCAAATTCGTTCCATTTAATGGATGAACTTTGATTTTAAGGAAAATTATGGAAATAAAAGCTTTTCTTCCAAAACCAAAGCATGAAAACTGTTTATCCCAATGAAAAGAACAAGTTTATTATGCCCAATCATAGAAATAATGTAGATTAGCACGAGAATCCAGGTTTGTCTCGTTTGATGGATGAACATTGATTTTGAAGAAAATTATGGAAATAAAAGCTTTTCTAGCAAATCCAAAGCATCAAAACCATGCATCCTAATAACAAGAATGTGTTTATTATGCACAGTCACCATAAGAATTAAGATTATCACAAGAATCCAAGTTTATCCCATCTGATGGAAGAACTTTGATTTTAAGGAAAATGGTGGAAAGAAAAGCCTTTCTTGCAAAACCAAAGCATCAAAATTGTGTATCCCAATGAAAAGAACATGTTATAGTGCCGAATCACAAAAAGAATAGGGATTATCATGAGAATCTAAGTTCATCCCATATAATGGATGAACTTTGATTTTGAGGAAAATAATGAAAATAAAAGCTTTTCTTCCAAAACTAAAGCATCAAAATCGTGTATCCCGATGAAAAAAACTTGTTTGTTGTGCCCATTCACAAAATGAATGTAGATTATCACGATATTCTAAGTTTGTCCCATTTGATAGATGACCATTGATTCTAAGAAAAATTGTTAAAATAAAAGCTTTTCCAATATATCCAAAGCATTAAAACTATGCATCCCAATGACAAGAATGTGTTTATGCACAATCACCATAAGAATAGAGATTATCACGAGAATCCAAGTTTGTCCCATTTGATGGACGAACT
The DNA here is from genome assembly GCA_038382065.1 of Adansonia grandidieri. Lineage (NCBI taxonomy): Eukaryota > Viridiplantae > Streptophyta > Magnoliopsida > Malvales > Malvaceae > Adansonia > Adansonia grandidieri. Next base: position 5,055 of record JBBYHK010472144.1, on the reverse strand, counting down.
TTGATTCTAAGGAAAATGGTGGAAGGAAAAGCTATTCTTGCAAAACCAAAGCACCAAAACCATGTATCCCAAAAAAAAGAACATGTTTTCATGTCGAATTACAAAACGAATAGAGATTATCATGAGAATCCAAGTTTGTTCCATTTGGTGGATAAGCTTTGACTTTGAGGAAAATAGTGGAAATAAAAGCTTTTCTTCTAAAGCCAAAGCAAAAAAAAGACCATGTATCCCAATGAAATAACGTGTTTATTTGCCTAATCACAAAAAGATTGTAGATTATCACGAGAATCCAAGTTTGTCCTCTTTGATGGACGAACGTTAATTTAAAGGAAAATTATGGAAATAAAAGCTTTTCTAGCAAATCCAAAGCTTCAAAACCGTGCATCCCAATGACAAGAATGTGTTTATTGTGCACAATCAGCATAAGAATGGAGATTATCACGAGAATCCAAGTTTGTCCTATTTGATGGATAAACTTTGATTCTAATGAAAATGGTGGAAAGAAAAGCTTTTCTTGCAAAACTAAAGCATCAAAATCATCTATCCCCGTGGAAAGAACGTGTTCTAATGCTGAATGACAAAAACAATAAAGATTATCATGAGAATCCAAGTTCATTCCATTTGATGGATGAACTTTAATTTTGAGGAAAATGGCAAAAATAAAAGCTTTTCTTCCAAAACTGAAGCATCAAAACCGTGTATCCTGATAAGAAGAACATGATTATTTGCATAATCACAAAACGAATGTAGATTATCATGAGAATCCAAGTTTGTCCCATTTGATGGATGAACGTTGATTCTAAGGAAATTTATGGGAGTAAAAGCTTTTCTAGCAAATCCAAATAATCAAAACCGTGTATCCTAATAACAAGGATGTGTTTACTGTGCACAATCACCATAAGAAAGGAGATTATCAAAAGAATCCAGGTTTGGCCCATTTGATGGACAAACTTTGATTTTAAGGACAATAGTGGAAAGAAAAGCTTTTCCTTCAAAACCAAAGCATCAAAACCGTGTATCCCCATGAAAGAGCATGTTTTAGTGCCGAATCACAAAAAGAATAGAGATTATCATGAGAATTCAAGTTCGTTCCATTTGATGGATGAACTTTGATTTTGAGGAAAATGATGGAAATAAAAGCTTTTCTTCCAACACCAAAGTAGGAAAAAATCATGTATCCCGATGAAAAGAACTTGTTTATTATGCCTAATCACAAAAAGAATGTAATTATCATGAGAATAAAAGTTTGTCCCACTAGATGGATGAACATTGATTCTAAGGAAAATTATGGAAATAAAAGCTTTTCTTATAAAACTAAAGCATCAAAAACCATGAATCCCAATTAAAAGAACATGTTTTAGTGCCAAATAACAAAACGAATAGAGATTATCTCAGAATCCAAGTTCATCCCATTTGATGGATAAACTTTGATTTTAAGGAAAATGGTGGAATTGAAAGTTTTTCTTGCATAACCGAAGCATTAAAACCATGCATACAAATAAGAAGAATGTGTTTATTGTGCTTAACCAACAAAAGAATAAAACATATTACAAGAATCTAGGTTTGTCTAATTTGAGAGACAAACTTTAATTCTAAGTAAAATGGTCGAAAGAAAAGGTTTTCTTTCAAAACCAAAGCATGAAAACCATGTATCCCAATGAAAGAACGTGCTTATAGTTCCACCAAAAGAATGGAGATTATGACGGGAATCCAAGTTTGTCCCTTTTGATGGTTAAACTTTGATTTTAAAGAAAATGACAAAAAAAAAAAGCTTTTCTTGCAAAACCAAAATATCAAAATTGTGTATCCCAAAGAAAAAAACATGTTTTAGTGTCGAATCACAAAAAGAATAAGAGATTATCATGAGAATCCAAGCTCATCCCATTTGATGGATGAATTTTGATTTTAAGGAAAATAGGGAATTAAAAGTATTTCTTGCAAAGCCAAAGCATCAAAACCATGCACTCTAATGAGAAGAATATGTTTATTGTGCATAATCACAAAAGGAATTTAGATTATCACATGAATCCAGGTTTGTCCTATTTATTGGATGAACATTATTTTTAAGGAAATTTGTGGAAATAAAAGCTTTTCTAGCAAATCCAAAGCATCAAAACCGTGCATCCCAATGATAAGAATGTGTTTATTGTATATAATCACCGTAAGAATGGAGATTATCATGAGAATCCAACTTCATCCCATTTGATGGATGAACTTTGATTCTAAGGAAAATGGTGAAAATAAAAGCTTTTCTTGCAAAACCAAAGCATCAAAACCATGTATCCCCATGAAAAGAGCATGTTTTAGTGTCAAATCACAAAAAGAATAGAGATTATCATGAGAATGCAAGTTTATTCCATTTGATGGATGAACTTTGATTTTGAGAAAAATGGTGGAATTAAAAGCTTTTCTTCCAAAACCAAAGCATCAAAACCATGTATCCTGATGAAAAGAACATGTTTATTTGCCCAATCATAAAGAGAATGTAGATTATCACAAGAATCCATGTTTATCCTATTTGATGTACGAACATTGATTCTAAGGTAAATTGTGGAAATAAAAGCTTTCCTAGCAAATCCAAAGCATCAAAATTGTGCATCCCAATGATAAAAATGTGTTTATTATGCACAATAACCATAAGAATGGAGATTATTAGGAGAATCCAAGCTTGTCCCATTTAATTGATGAACTTTGATTCTAAGGAAAATGGTAGAAAGAAAAGCTTTTCTTGCAAAACCAAAGCATCAAATCCATGTATCCTAATGAAAAGAACACGTTTTAGTCCTGAATCATAAAAATAATAGAGATTATGATAAGAATCCAAGTTCATTCCATTTGGTTGATGAACTTTGATTTTGAGGAAAATGGTGGAAATAAAAGCTTTTCTTCCAAAACTAAAGCAGAAAAAACTGTGTATCCTAATGAAAAGAACATGTTAGTTGTGCCTAATCACAGAAAGAATGTAGATTGTCACGAGATTCCAAACTTGTCCCATTTGATGGATGAACATTGATTCTAAGGAAAATTATGGAAATGAAAGCTTTTCTAGCAAATCTAAGGCATCAAAACCGTGCATCCCAATGACAAGAATGTGTTTATTTTGCACAATGACCATAAGCAAAAGAGATTATCATGAGAATCCAAGTTTGTCCCATTTGATGGATAAACTTTGATTCTAAAGAAAATGGTGGAACGAAAAGCTTTTCTTGCAAAACCAAAGCATTAAAATCGTGTATCCCAATGAAAAGAACATGTTGTAGTGCCGAATCACAAAAAGAATAGAGATTATCATGAGAATCCAAGTTCATCCCATTTGATGGATGAACTTTAATTTTAAGGAAAATGGTGGAGTTAAAAGCTTTTCTTACAAAAGCAAAGCAGCAAAACCGTGTATACCAATGAGAAGAATGTGTTTATAGGGCTCAATCAACAAAAGAATGGAGATTATTAGAAGAATCCAAGTTTGTCCAATTTGAAAGACAAACTTTAATTCTAGGGCAAATGGTCGAAAGAAAAGCTTTTCTTACAAAATGAAAGCATTAAAACCATGTATCCTAATGAAAAGAACATGTTTATAGTGCCTAATCACAAAAAGAATGGAAATTATGATGGGAATCCAAGTTTGTCCCTTTTGGTGGATGAACTTTGATTTTATGGAAAATGATGGAAAGAAATTGCATCAAAACCATGGATCCCAACAAAAAGAACATGTTTATAGTGCCTAATCACAAAAAGAATAGAGATTATCATGAAAGTCCATGTTTGTCCCATTTGATGATGAACTTGGATTCTAGGGAAAATGGTGGAAATAAAAGCTTTTCTCGCAAAGCCAGAGTATTAAAATCATGCATATTAATGAGAAGAATGTGTTTATTATGCACAATCACAAAAAGAATGTGGATTATCTTGAGAATCCAAGTTTGTCCCATTTGATGGATGAACGTTGATTTTAAGGTAAATTGTTAAATTGTGCATCCCAATGATAAGAATGTGTTTATTGTGCACAATCACAAAAAGAATAGAGATTATCATGAAAGTCCATGTTTGTCCCATTTGATGATGAACTTGGATTCTAGGGAAAATGGTGAAAATAAAAGCTTTTCTCGCAAAGCCAGAGCATTAAAATCGTGCATATTAATGAGAAGAATGTGTTTATTATGCACAATCACAAAAAGAATATGGATTATCTTGAGAATCCAAGTTTGTCCTATTTGATGGATGAACGTTGATTTTAAGGTAAATTGTTAAATCGTGCATCCCAATGATAAGAATGTGTTTGTTGTGCACAATCACCATAGGAATGGAGATTATCACGAGAATCCAAGTTTCTCCTATTTAATTGATGAACTTTGATTCTTAGGAAAGTGGTAGAAAGAAAAGCTTTTCTTGCAAAACCAAAGCATCAAATCCATGTATCCTAATGAAAAGGTCAAGTTTTAGTGCTGAATCACAAAAAGAATAGATTATGATGAGAATCCAAGTTTATTCCATTTGATGGATAAACTTTGATTTTGAGGAAAATGGTGGAAATAAAAGCTTTTCTTCCAAAACCAAAGCAGAAAAAACTATGTACCCTGATGAAAAGATCATGTTAATTGTGCCTAATCACAAAAAGAATGCACATTGTTATAAGATTCTAAGCTTGTCCCATTTGATGGATGAATGTTGATTTTAAGGAAAATTATGGAAATGAAAACTTTTCTAACAAATCCAAGGCATCAAAACCATGCATCCCAATGACAAGAATGTGTTTATTTTGCGCAATCACCATAAGAAAAGAGATTATCATGAGAATCTAAGTTTGTCCCATTTAATGGATGAACTTTGATTCTAAGGAAAATGGTGGAACAAAAAGCTTTTCTTGCAAAACCAAAGCATTAAAATCATGTATCCCAATGAAAAGAACATGTTTTAGTGTCGAACCACAAAAAGAATAGAGATTATCACGAGAATCCAAGTTCGTCCCATTTGATGGATAAACTTTAATTTTAAGGAAAATGGTGGAATTAAAAGCTTTTCTTGCAAAACCAAAGCATCCAAACCATGCATACCAAT
>JBBYHK010472114.1:0-19864 GCA_038382065.1 Adansonia grandidieri | reverse complement strand
TCTAATGCTAGTGATAGTTTGAAACACTTCAGGATCACCAAAGAAATAAGAAACCTTATTTTTTCTTTAAGATGTGCTAAATTGGGTGAAAAAGTAGAATAACAAATAAAGAAGGATGGAAAAGTAAAAAGAAAATGAACCCTGAGTTCGCTTAGTTGAAAAGAAAAGTGAGAGGAAAGAAAACTGAAAATATTTTTATTTTCCATACCTATTAAAAAAAACAAATTATTCCAAATTGGAAAGCAAAGAAGAAAGAAAATAAGAATGGTGTATGTCAAGTGTATATATTTATAAGATTACCTATAATTTTTTAAAATTTATTTTTATCTTAATTTCTAATCGATATAATAGTAAAACAATATACTTTTTATTTTCTTTCCTCTCATTTTTTAATCATATCAAGCAATGAAAAGAAAGAAAAATTTTTTTCCTCTCCACTTTCTATCTTTCCTACCAAATACACAAACGAAAAGAACAAATGTATTTTTCCATCTTTTTATTTTTCTCCTTTTTCAATTTTTCATCTTTCTAAATTTCTTTCTATCCTGCCAAGCAAAGCCTTTGTGTGAAGGAAATTGTTCGATTTTTATGTTTTCATTATATAAGTTTGTCACTTGAAATTATTTATATATGATATTGATTTAAATTTTGTGCATTCTATATTTATATGTTAAGAAATTAATTTAAAACTTGTTTGATTGTTACAGAAATATTTTGTTTTAACTTAATCAATTAATGTTTTTATATCCTAAAACTAATCAAAACTTAAAAAATAATTAACTACAATACTTCAAGTTTTTTACTAGTTCTTTTGGATGAATTTCTTGTGAATAATTTTGGTATCAACATTGTGGAAAATAATTGTTGAAATTTTTTATTTAGGCTGCATGCTTGATCATTTTGGTTTTGTTAAAAAAAAAAGGTAAAGGTTTTTTAATTTCTTCGATTTTAGTTATTTTTTGGTTTTAATTTATTAGTATCTTTTGTATTATATAATACATTGGAATATATTAAATAAGAAATTGCTTCATTTATTTATAAAAAAAATAATGAGCAATTTTACTAAATCTATGACTGTAGTTCTAAAAAGCTAACTAATTTTATATTCATTAATTATAAATAGCAATCCATTTATTTAACATAACGCTAAGTTTTTATTTTTAATTTTTTTAAATGAGAGAAGATTATATAAGATGAGGTCCGTAAGCACCATAGTTATTGAGCCAAACTCTAGAAGGTATTACTCTTATGTATTTGATTAATTGACATTAATCATTTGAATTTATCCAATTCAAATTCAAAATAATTTAAATTTAAATTAGTCCAAACTTAAAATGAATATAATGCAAAATGATAGGAAAAAAAAAACCTAATATACAATGACTTTAAATTAAATTAATTTGACCAAAAATAAAATGTGAAATGATTTGAAATTGACAATCTATATTTAGATAATCTGAGTATCAAACTTGAAAAATTCAAATGTGGGATAACTCAAACTTAAATCTGTTCTATATTTCTTCGTCCCCAAAATTATTTTATCCAAAGTGACTCCCTGAACTTGAGCTGATTGGCCAATTAACACTTCTAAATTTTGGATGATTATGCAGGGCTAGAGTGGTTTACACCATTTTCAAGAATGGAATTAAAAGGAAAAAAAAAAGAAACGAATTACTTTTTGGGTGAATAAAAAAAAGGAAAGGAATTAAGACTATAAATGGATGTACTTTTGGCTTAAAAATCAACAAGTTGGAGTGTTGGATTGGTATAGATGTAAAGTGTGTGGAAAAATATAGATTCATCTTATTCTACAAATTTCAACCAACTCTATATATAGGGTTTTACTTTTCCTTAATTGACAAGCAAGCCATTTCAAAGTTTAGAGGCCTTAACTTAGGTAACCTACAGTTTCTCCTCCCAGTCGTCCTATCGTAGCTGGTAGCCCTCCCATATTATATTAACATCAAGCGCTATTGTTGAGTTTATTTCCCACAAATATTACAGCTCTACTATGTGCTTTTAATTTCCTATATTTATTGGCTATATGTATATATATATATATATGCTGAGATTAAATCTTGTGGAGAATCTAATTCTTGTCTAATACATGAAAGACTAATGAGTTAAATGCGCATTGTCAACAACATTAATTGGTTTTTGGTATGGACCATCAACGTCAAATCATATTTTGCATGCATATATCTTCTTCTTCTTCCTTCTTCTTCTTCTTCTCCTTTCCAATATTTCCACAAATCATATAACTATCTTGTGGATTTATTTTTATTAGTTTAAAAAAGAGGATTTGAATTTTGCACTTAAATAGAAAAATCATGGGGCAAGTTAGAATAAAATATTTTAGACGTAATTAGCCTTTGATATGCTTACTTTAGTGGCTTTTTTTAATTTATTTTTTATCTTTGTATGAACATAAAAATTCAGAAAAATTGAGTTGCATAGAAAGATGTGGGTAAACAAAACTTTTACTTTGATGATTTATGTTTGTTTCTTTCTCTTGGTTTTGGGCAAACGGTTTTTCTTTTTCATTGTATAAACTAAATAAATAGTAATACATAGTGTAGTGCAGTGCGATGTCGAAAAAGATTAATAAGTTAGTAAATGCTAAAAGAATAGAATAAGGTCATTTACATCATTTTCTTATTGATGCAGAGTGCAGAATAGCAGAAGATAGAAGGTCGTCGGGAGTTTTTTGCCTTTGCATTTCTATAAGGTATGTATGTATCTCAGTCTAATTGCCATGTATACCTTCAGACTTAGCCTTTGCACTAATTGTTAATTATGTTTCTTAAAAACAAAGTTCTTATCATATGATATATGATACGCATATATTAATTATTAGGGGAAAGACGCAAAATAAATAAAATGTTTTGGATTACAAAATTCATTTGCTCCTTAATATGTAAATTATGTTCTGTTTTTATATCATATCTATACATGTACAATATATGATTTTTGAGTCGTTAGGACTCAACTCAAGGGACATTTTTAAATTTATAAGGTTATTTTTGTCCAGCAACATTAAAAGGGAGAATTTCAAAAGAAAAATGAAAATGGATTGATAATTATCTATGCAATAGATGATTTTTGAGCCTTTAGGACTCAATAAGTAATTTGTAAATTTGTAAGATTATTTTCATCCACTAACATTAAAAGGGAGAACTCTGAAAGAGGGAAATAGATTGATAATTATTAAAAAAGAATGAAACCCAAAAAAATAATTTCAAAGAAAGAAATAACAGTTATTATATCTATACAATATATGATTTTTGAGTCCTTAAGACTAAGGGGCATCTTTTGAATTTGTAAGGTTATTTTCGTCTAGCAATATTAAAAAGGAGAATTTCAAAAAAAAAATGGATTGATTATTATTAAAAAAAGTGAAACCTAAAAAAATAATTCCAACTAAGAAAATAGCAATTATTAGGATTATTAATAAGGAGACTATAATTTTTAACTTTATGTTTATTTGCTTCTTGCAATTTTCTTCCTTAAAAAACAAATTGTGAGGGTTGGTTTCTTGGGTAAGAAATTTTTATCTTATTAATTATTTTTATTTTATTTTTAAATAATATATCTAAAGGATTGATCCGCATTTTGACTCGCGGATCAATTTAGAATCCATATCAAATATGTTAAGAAAATACAATAAAAATTTATTTTTTAATTATTTTTATTTTAATTTTAGAAGTTTATTTAAAGGGAATATCTACATGTCTACTTAAAGGTCAATTTAGGATTGATACTCGAGCCGGCAAGTGAAAAAAGTTTAAGAACATTTATTTTAATAATTATTTTAATTTTATTTTTAAATGATGCATTTAAATTTGTTGATCCACACTTTGACTCATAGATCGATTTAAAATCTATATCAAATTTAAATAAATAAATATTATTTAATAAAAACATAAAAAAAATTTAAAATATCATATTAATTATTTTATTTTTAAATGATGTTTTTAAAGTAATAGATTTACTCGATAACTCCAAATCAATTAAAATTCATATCCAATTTAAAATAAATATTTATTATTTAATAAAATTTAATTTATAAATAATTTTGATTAATAATAATTAAAATTTATAAAATAAAAATAATTTCTCCAACGAGGTGGGGGCATAAGACTAGTATAATAATAACATTGTCATCCAACACTTTGAGGAAAAAAATTTTTTGATTCTCATAAATAAATTTATATCAAAATTTTTTAATAATTTTTAATTCTTCCTAATGAGCATGCACTCTCAACCTCATTAATTTTGATTTGTAAAATTTAATTTTCATCACCAATATATAAAACAATATATATTGTTTTATTACTTATGTATATATTTTTTAAGTAATCTTTCCTTCTGTTTATGGTCGTTAAATTTCTATTTTGTGCCAAACGGAGCCTAAACGCCCAAAGAAAGTGTGATGAGTTATGAGGACAAATGTGGCTGTCAAATCAATTTTGATATTCTAAGTCTAATAACATGAAAATTTGGCTAAGAATGCGGAACCATAGGCCAGGGAGGAATGTACGTTGAATCAACCTCAATATGAAACACATGGTAACAGTGAAATTTGTTTAAGAATCTCGGATGACTGTAAGACCAAAATGCAAATTGCACAATTATCTATTGAATTCGATAGATTCAACTTAAGTCAAATTAATTATAGATAAAAACTATATAAAAATTAGAGCACAATAAAAATATTTTAAAAAAATAAAAAATTTTATTTAATTTCAAAATAAAAATTTTTTAAATCAATTAGATGTAACATTTTTTTTTAATTTATCTCACCACCATCACTGTTTTGAATATTAAAATGGTAGATATTTTAAAAATTTGGATTAGTTATTGTAGTCGTTGTCGTAAAATTAATTATTATAGCGATAAAATTAATATTAGAGAGATATGTGTTTGGATTTAAAGTAATGTGAGAATATAGAATAACTATTGAAGATATTAGATTAAAATCTGTATATATAATAAATAATTAAGTATAAATAAAATTTAGAAAAAAATTTGAAAGAGATAAAAAGGGGACTACCCCTCCATCAGGGTGTAGTTACTCAATTAAACTTAGATCTAATAATTCATGTATTCATCTCATATTCTTGTACTTTACTCTATTACAATTGTAGTTAAGGTATTTTTATATTTATATATATTTTAATACTTACACAATTTGTATTATATAGATTTTATGAGACATTTATGTATTTTATGTTGTATTTGTGTTTTTTTTTATCTCATGTCCTGTTTATTGTTATGTTTTAATTATATTTGTTTCATGTTCATATTATATCTAATATTATTAGGACTTAGTAGATCCTTACCCCTATTCTAGCAAGATTTAGATAGAACATGAAAACATGACATGCAAACGATGCATTTTAACCGAGCATGGGTTTATATAATCCTGCTTCTCTTAATCATGTTGACACATTTAAAACATGATAATTTTCGCATCATAAACATGTTAAACAAGGATGATACGTTTAAGACATAGTTAAAAATGATTATATAATCGTGTCGCAAGCATGCTAATATATCGGCACATATCTATTAACATGTTTAGAATATAATAACTTAGCATGTCCTAAATGTATAAGCGTGTCTAAATTATCACATTTGACATGTTTATATAAAAAACATATTTAATTTTTGATATAAAAGATATATAACTTATAAAAATTATTTTAAATTTTTAATTATGATACCTATTTAATATAGTTAAAAAATTATTTTTAAGGATGTATTTTAGCTTATACTCATTTTAATCAGCAGTAGTATTGAGATTGTTAAGGGAAATGAAAAATAAAGCAAACTTAATTTTTCCTCATATAGCATCCCATATCTTTATAACGAAACAACTAGTTTAATTTTTATAATTATTATAAGATAACAATATATCATAACCTTATTAATTAATTAAGCTACGATTAAAAATTATTACTTAGAAAAAAAGAATTTGTGAATGGTAATGTGAATTGTGAATAAATTAATTTTGCTTTTAGTGTATGCATAGAAAAAAAAGTTAACAATTGACGAAATATAAGATTCATATTTAATATCATATTAATCGAAATTTAATTTTTGTTATCGATTTTGATTTATTCCATTTTCTGTTGTTATTATTATTATTATTAAGACTAGATTTGGCACAACCACTACGTATGTGAAAAGGATAATATATTTTTTAAAATATTTAAAGAGATTAAAAGATAAATATATAAAAAAATTAATTAAATATTTGTTTAAGGAGTTAGTAAAATGAGTAAATATTTTTTTAAGTAGTTAGTAAAATGAGTAACTTTTTTAAGGACAGGTGGATAATTTTTTTAAATTTGAGTAATTTTTTTGACTATAAAAGTACATTAAAGTCCTTCATATTATTAATTTAATTAGATTTTTTATATTTTTTTAATTGAATTATAGTTTAATTAACTTGTGACATTAACTCAACTAAAAACTTTATATTAATATAGATATTAGTATAAATTATGTAGGTCGGTAGTTAACTTTTGCTAGTTAAAAATTATAGATTAAAGTAGTAACTGGTAACTAGAAAGTACTAGCTAATGAGTTAGAATCATCTAGCAAATAATAGGACTACTAACTATTATATATAAAAAATTTAAATAAAATTAAATATCAAAACTTAATTATACGAGATATCAAAACTAGCTAGTAGTTGCTACTTAATTTAAAAGAACTTTTAGATATATATCATACACAAAATATTTAAAAAATAAATAATTATTAGATTAAAGATTGAAATTTAAAAACTTTTGTAGACCTAATATAATTTTAATTTATACTTTTCTTTTTTAATTTTAAAATGTTAAAATTGTACTTCTCTTTTTAATTTAAAAACATAAAAGGTAAAATCTATTTAACTTTATTCTATAATATATTCTTTTGTTTTTAACTTTAAAACATAAAAAATAAATTTTAATAAACTTTTCTTTCTATAATCTATATATATATTTTTAATTTTAAAACAAAAAACAAATTTTAATAAACTTTTTTCTATAAAAACAAATTTAATAAACTAAAATTTAATCTAAAGTAATTAAAACGAGCCGTTTCATCTGTCATATGATCTAAGTCTAAAATTACGTGTGTAAAACTGTAACCTAAAAGATTAAAGAAATTCCAATAATAAGTTAATAGTAATAAAAATTAAAAAGTAAAAGGGAAAGAAAAAAAAAAAAACACCCCAGTATCCTAACCTAACAAATTCACACAAACCCTCCTGCTTACAGACGCAGCTACTCCTCAGTCAGTCAGACTCAAAGTCAGTCGCCCTCTCAGCCTCTCACTTTATTGTTGTTTGTGTTTTAATTATGTAATTAATGTTATTTCTTGTCAATTTAAACAGATTAATCATAAAAATCATATCATACCATGTGTATCACTTATGTATTATAATAATTATGACGTGTTTCTGTTTTAGATTTAGACATCTAATTATTTTTGTTGGATTCTTGCTTCAATTATTCATACTGTATCTTATTTTACGAAACACGACATTATGAAGCACACGACAATGAAAACGAAACTAATTCTAACCGAAGGAGGAAGTAGGCTTCAAAACTTCAATAGATGGGGGAGTTTCCTCCCGAGAGTAGGTAGAATCCCACCGGGGGGTTCTAACGAGCCCTGAGGGGGATTATGGATTTAAGATTATTGTGGGAAAGTTCTGCCCATGGAAGAAGTCACAACTCGCAAGCGTTGTGGAATAGATGGACGCTTGTATCGGAAGACACGTCCAAATCGAAAAAAAATCAATATCATGTGCTGACACGTTTTAATTCCGCAATTTTTTCTCCTTTCAAGTCGTCATGAAAATCCGGTCCAATCGTCCGTCGGTGACAGCCCAGCTTTGCTAATCTCCCACCTGGCTTACAGAAAGGGTCTCCACCTGTTAAACCAAAAAATTTTAAAATTCCTTAGAAAAAAACACCTCCATTAAAGACACATAATTCCTCTTCGATAAAAGGAGGAAACCATGTTCTCTGTAAAAATCGGAGTATCCAGAACCAGAATCCATCAGTTTTTATCGTTTAATTTTTAAACCAAGTTAAAAAGAAAAGAAAATATTCGCATTCCCTCCCTCTCCTTTTTGGCACTTTAATTTAATTTCGCTGCTTATCTTATGTACTTTGCAAGGAAGGGCTGCTTACTGTTGTATTCAAATACTTTTTCAGGAGTAAACCCGAGAGAAACAAGTGCTTTTGGCATTTACTTGCAAAGAAGAAAACCGTAACTCAGGTATTGTTGATTAAAGAGTTGCCATCTCTCTTTCTTGTTTTCGTTATTCAATTACAAGCCGTACATGGTTGGCTGGCTCTGCCTCGGTGGTCGGTTTGTCTCCTTCTTCTCTAACTCTTGTTTAATGTAAGACGGTTAAGGTTCTACATAGAAACCAACTAAAAAAAAAAGGGTTCTACAAAGAAAAATTTATATAAAGCGGTTTCCGGTGCCTTGTCGAGTGCTTCTTTTATTTATTACCTTTTTTGGCGTGTGAGGTAGCGTTGGTTTTCTCGTGACTCGCGAGTGGCTTTGCGAGAAGAAGAAAAGAAATAAAAATAAAAATAAAAATGAAAAACAATAGTTGGGTGGAGTTCGGTAAAATTACTTAATTATTATTTTTTGTTTTATCCCCGCGAGTTAGAAAGAGGTCTATGCTTGGGTTGCTGAAAGTGCAGGGCTGAAATGAAACCTACAACATTACTTTTTTTGCTGGTGAAGTTGGTTTGGGGGGGGGGGGGATGGGGTTTCAATAATTAATTAATTAATTAATTAATACTCGTTTTGGAACGGACTGTAGAAACGTTTTTTTTTTTTTTTTTCTGATCAGTTTAATTATTTGTAAACCAAACCAATATTCGAAGCAAAAGGCGCTGAAGTATTCTAATTTTTAAGGTGCAAAATTTGGGGAATTATTATTATTATTGAAAAAGAAAAATCCCTCCTCTAATCTTTTCGGTTCTCTCTTTTATTTTATTTTTCGAAGTAGAAAAAGAAAAGAAAACAGAAAGTTAAGAGGGACAAATCGATAAATCAAAGAGGAGGGAGCTTTTAAAGAGAAGAAAGTTTGATATAGTTAGTAGAATATTGAATGAGAAATAGTAATAGTGAGAACACAGAGAGTGATGGTGCCATCTCTCCTGCGACAAACAGAGTGATGAGTAGCATTTTCAAGGGCTCGCCTTATCGGCGGCCGGATGACGTGGAGGCCGGAAGCAGTCGCCCTGCCCACTCCGACGATGAAGACCAGGAGTTTTCTTCTGGTCCCTTTGACATCACCAGCACAAAGAATGCTTCCATCGATCGCCTCCGCCGCTGGAGAGTATGCCCTAATTTCTCATCTTTTATGTATTACATAATTATTAGGTATGCTGATTTATTCGTTAGTTTGTTAGGTTATGCTGAATGTTATTTTTATGCCTTTATTTTCATGGTGTTGGGTTACTATTTTAGTCGGATGGAGGGTACATTAATACATTATAAGAACTGCATAAACTTCCTTTATACCAGCGTTTAACAGTGCAAATGATTTTTTTTTCTTTTTTTTCTTTTGGGGTTGGGGTGGGTGGGGAACTGCATTGCAAATGAATCATGAGGGATGCTAAACTGCATTTTCTAATAGATTGTTCTTATCCGATTATCCCCTTTTCAAAATTCTTTCAACTTTTTCCTTTTGTCATTTTTTACTCTCAGTTTTAAGATTTTTGTTTTGGTCTTTTCATTTCTGTTTAAGCCATAGAAGCATAGATTGGTCTCACCTGTCTTAAATCATAGAGCTTTATTTTGATTATTTCACTGGCTTGCTTGTGTCTTGTTGCTTTTTCTACTTTTTTTTTGCTTATTGAACAACTTCGAAAAAAAAATGAAGAAGGAAAACGTTATGATTGATTAGAAATGGACAAATGATTTCAACACTAATCTTAACATAATATTCTAAAATTTTGTATTTTGTTCAATTTTTTAATATTCGTTATTTTTATTCCCTAACTCTCTTATAGTTTTGGCCTCTTAAAGCAAAAATGTAGTAAAATGATAGCTAAAACATTATCCTGATGAGTAAGCCTAGGATGGAAACGGAGATAGTTGTGCACTATGAAGCATGGACTCGGGGAACCCCCTCATACTGAGTAAGCCTAGGATGGAAAAGGAGATAGTTGTGCACTATGAAGCATGGACTTGGGGAACCCCCTCATACGAGTGTCCGACACAGACATGACGCCAATACACTGGAATACACGTGGAACATGGCAAAAATGTAAAAATCAAAAGCGACATGGTCAAGACACGCGTGGCCATGGGAAAACCAAGAAGGTTTGAGTGTTGTGGTGTTGGAAAGTCTAGGTTTAAAACCTATATATAGGCTTTTTGGTGAAGATTTTTGACAATCTAATTTGGTGAACGTGTCAAGAAGGTTAAAAGGAGTTGAAAGATGTTTGTTCTTATTTTTTTTGGCAACGACGGATGGCGGTTGGTGACAAAAATTGGTGGTGACAGCGGCAGATCTTTCACTGGATTCTGGGTTCAATACTTTTAGGTTGAAGAAGAAAAGAGGCATAAGGCAGAAAGAAATATAGAAAGAGAGAAAAAAAAAAAAAAGATGAAAATGAAGGGAAAATTTTAAGTTTTTATGAAAATTCACTCATATAGTAAGTGGAAAATAGGAGATTGGGCTGTTGGGTATTGGAAGACCTATTACTTGAGTCCAGTAACTAGAGGTGTTATGGGCTAGGTTAGGCCCATGTATGGCATCAACACCATTTATGTGTACCCAAGCTTGGTCTGGCCTATAATATGGGCCTTAAATTTTATCCAAGCTTGCCCATTTTGTAAATGGTTAGTCTAGGCCTGCTAATATTATATATATTTTTAATTTTTTTAAAATATGTTTTTTTAATGTAGTAATTTAATAATTTCTTTTATAAGTTTTAAAATATAAATAAACTAACATTTTTTAATGTTTATAATATTATAAATGTTTATTTTTTGTAGGATATAGATTACAGAAAATATACAAATATAAAATAATATAAATTATAACTGAAAAATAGTTTTGGCTCGGGTCTCGAATCTTGGAGCCAAGACTCAGCTCATTTTGTAAACAGGCCTACCTTTTTTTTTTTTTTTGCCCAAACCCATTTTTTGGGTCTAGTATTTTTGTCCAAGCCCTCTCAATCTAGATGCGCCCTTTGTGCTTGGGTTGATAGCTTGTCCCATAAATACCTCTACTAGTAATTATGTCTTGATATGTTTCCGGTTGTTAAATGAATTGGGTTTAATCCAATAATTATGTCATATAACTGCAATCTTTATGTTACATTTAGAGTATAAATTAATCTTGAAAATTAGGATGTATATGATATATTTTATGTAATAATAAAAGAGCTCTGTTAAAATACTGATTCTATATTAATGAAAAATATCAATATTTATGTTTATATAAATATTTTTACATAGTATAAAAATATTTTTATTACCATGTCCTATCCTACTTTTGTCCTTATTTTTTAAAAATTACCCTGTCACCGTGTCCATGTCATGTCGTATTTGTATTGCATGTCCATGTCCATGCTTCATAGGTTGTGCAAAAATCAATGTTATTTTTTACAAATAACTGTAGAAACAAGTAGCAATAGCAAGGATTTTCAACCAAGACAGCGTGGGACTCTCAGGCCCTGATAGTTTTGGGAATAGGTTTTCCATTTTCCATCTGCACTTTTCCCCTACATAAAGTCAATAAAATAGGATAAAGAATATAATTTGGAAATCCATGGTTTTCTAAAATGTTAAAGAACTAGGCAACTGTTTTAGATTGTTTTTGATATTTCTTAGAACTAAAAAACAAAGGTTTTCAAAGACCTTATTCCATTGATCATATGTAGAGAAAAAGTGGAGACTGACGCTGAAAAATATCTTCCGAAAGTAAACAGGCCCTAACAATTGAGACACCCTCCCTAGAATGTCCTAACTTAAAATAAATGAATCAGATAAAATCTTCTACCAACTAATAGCAAACAATTGAGACACCCTCCCTCGAATACCATAGCTTAAAATAACTGAATCAGATAAAATCTTCTACCAACTAGCAGCATGTTTGACGCAACAGGGCAGTGCGGTAGGGAGCCCTCCCCACTGCACTGCATTTCTTTTCCACGGGACTCTAACAACACCCAAATAGAGTTACAGCTTTATCAAAACATTCAATTAATGTCATAATCTAATCTAAAAAATATCCTGCAATGGTAAACTTAATTGACTGCTATGTTGCATCTGATTGATGATGTAAGTTTTATTATTTACATTCTTTGGCATCATTGAAGGTTTGCTATCTATTTGCTTTCTGGTTTTGAGGTTTGCACTCCTTTGCTTCTGATTTGATCTTTTGTTTGCTTGAATTTTGCCTTGTGTTGATGATTGCATTTCTGACTTGTATGCTTGCTTTGTCAAATAAATGTAGCTGCTCTTAAAGTATTTTTTTTTCTTAATCCTTTTAGAATAATGCTGAGGTTTAGTTATCATGTTGAACCCCTTTTTTTTTTTTTCCTTTCAGGAAAATTCTATGAACCTTCTGCTTTTGTACAAGAATAATTCTTGTTGCATAAAATAGTATTTATTTGAAACCTTTATTCCTGATGGTTGAACTCTCCTAGTTGCTAGTGGCCGTTGGGACTTGGTGGTTTGAGCCTAGTTGCTTTTCCTGTTATTTGTATTGCAGATGTTGTGTTTGTTTTTATTTTTCTCTTCTTTCTATGTTTGGATTTCTCTTCTTTTCATTACTATTTATAAGGTGATAATTCTCATAGATACTGAAAAACATTCACTTAATAAATTGTCTTTGTAGCAAGCTGCACTGGTGCTTAATGCTTCTCGTCGATTTAGATACACCTTGGACTTGAAAAAGGAAGAAGAGAAGAAGCAAATTTTAAGAAAGATCAGAGCACATGCGCAAGCTATACGAGTATGTTATCCTTGATTTTAGTATTCATTTATGGGATTGCGGTTGTATGTTTTTCCTTTAATTTTCTGTTTTTGGCTGTGTTAGGCTGCATATCTTTTCCAGCAAGCTGGGGAACGAGTAAATGGTAATATATTCTGCTCATTTTATGCTTAGCTTTGTAGAATAATTTTTAAGGATAATGCTTAAGTTTTGTAGCTTTGGTTTGATATTCTATATTTCTATTCTCTACATCTTTGCCATGTGTTTGGCAGGCGCATCCTATTAAGATTTGGCTGTATGTACTTTATCTCAATTGTATTCTTGATATGCACTTTCTTTTTTTCCTTTTTGAACTTGTTTTGTTATTTGTTGTTGTTGTTGTTGTTGTTATCATTGTCATCTTTGCAGGCATCCAATATTTCTCTTTATATTGGGTATTGTTACTTTTCATCCTCAAGATTTGTATTCAAATATTGATCAACCAATTATTGTTGTTAAGGCACGCACTTAGGTACGCCAGACAACAAAAGTGCCTAAGGTCCTTTCAGGCGGAGACATTTGAGCTAACATTTTTCCTGATTAAAGATTGCCTGATTAAAAGTTAATTCTTAATTTCTCTAATTTTAATTTTCTTTTCATTAACTTGGTAAAACATTTGCATGTCTTGTGGGATAAACTGGATCAAATTTTGGAGTTTATTATCATAATTATATCTTAAGCTTATTGTATATACATATGTATTTGCATATAGCGAACACATTCATAAGCATCGTGCACCTTTACTCATACAAGAGCTTTTTTTGCACTTTGCACCTTAGGTTTTATAATGGTTCTAAAATATGAAAAGAAGGGTGGCGTAAGATAGGGGTTTTTCTCAGCTCAGGATAGTATTTCATGGCTGAGCTATAAATACAACTGTCAATTTTCATTGATTTTCTCAATTTTTGTCTGGATCTCTGAGAAGTTTTCTAGATTTCCTTTTTCTGTTTGGTTTTCCTTTTCAAGCTGCATTTCTTGGAAGTTCTCTAGATCTCCTTTTTCTCTTTGGTTTTCTTTTTCATATCTGTTTGTGAATGATGAACATAGTACTCGCTTGGATTTCTTTCCACCTGATCTGGCAGGTAACAGAAAGGTAGTTAAACCCCTCTATCTGTTATAGAGGAGGGCATACAAGTCAGCCTTGTTATTCAGTTCTTCGGTAAGCCTTCTAACTTTAGCCAAATGTCAGCTATTGTTAATAAAATTTGGGGAGGAAAGGGACCATAGAGGATAAGCTTGTTGCTCCAAGTATTTTCATCTTCAAATTCCCCTCACAGGATACTTGTGACTCGACCTTGGAATCGGGTCCTTAGAACATAGTTAACAAAACTATAGTTATCAAGAAATGGAGCCTTGGTATGAACATTTCTGATTTTCAGCTCATAAAGTATCCACTTTGGGTTGAGCTTAAGCATATCCCTTGGAAAATGTGTAACCAAGCTGGAATTAGCTATGTAGCTAGTGCCATTAGGAAATCTTGATGTATCGATAAGGCTACTACTCTGCACTTTCTTTAAGTTTGTGCTGAGATTAACTTCAAAGATGAGATCCCTGAATGTATTGAGGTTAATTTAGGGAAGGAAACTCCTTTTTAAAGTGGATGTAGTTATCTCATGGTGGCCACAGAAGTTTCTCTATTGTGAGATTTTTGGACACTTTACTAAAAGTTCTAAGAAGAATCAACCTCCTAAGCCAGAATGGGTACCTAAAGAGGAGGGAAGGCAAGATACCCAAAGTTCTAGCATACAAGTCGGTTTATGAAAGTATCCACAATGATATACAGGTTGACGTGTGGTAGTTGTCCATGTTACCTGTTTATAATGCTCACTTCCTTTAGCTTGATTTTAGATTTGTGGTGTAGAGAAGTAGAGATTGTATCCCACAAGGACCCTTAGAAGTGCAAAACTGATTTTGGGAATAGAAACAAAGGAAATGAAGTGATAGGAAAAATGGTAGAATCTAGTTGAGAAAAACACAATAAAAATAAATTAGGGGTTTTAAATTGTTTTTGATTGAAAACAGAATGAAAATAAATTTGAAAAAAGTAAAAAATATCAACGATGAAAAGACTTTGGTAGTAAATCGATATTGCTTACTAATGTATCATCATCAATCATTGAAATCTCTTATGCATTTTTTTAAACAAGTAAATCAGCCATGGAATCAAACATGTATTGACTTCCTTACTTTCCATTACTTCCTAATTAACCAAGTTAAGCACTATGATTAACCCTTATCATTTAACTATCCTAAAAGAAGCATTAGAATATAATTAAAAAATAGCTTTAAAAACTAGAAATAACTGATTCACAAACAAAACCAAAAGTTGGCTTTATTTAAGAAAGACTTGTATTTTTCATAACTTTTGAAATGAAAACTTAACCATCCTCATTAATGTTATTTGTTGATTACGTGAAACTAATCAAACTATTATGTATTTGATTAATTAAACTATCTCTAGATTAAATATGAGAAAACAACTAGCATGCATCCTAGAAGTTGAAATCACATAATCGTGACATTTAAATAGAAAAACACAAGATATTTGTAAAAAAAAAAGGAATTTAAAACAACTTCATTTATTTCTCATGAGGAATAATACAAAAGCTTGCAAATCTTTTTACTACCAAATAAAAAACTTAGAAAGACATAGTTTAAAAAACAATGAATAAAATAGAGAGGAAGAAAGTAAGAATGAGATGATCAAAACTGTATAACCCTTCTTTACTTATAGGGAAAGAATTCAACTAAAGCTAGGGATAAAGATAATTACATTAATTTATTAGAATAAAAATAAAAAATTAATCTCTAATTTTTATCTTGATCTCTTGAAAGGTTATGTGCAATCTTCTTTCTGAATGTAACCATAAAGTTGGATTCATGGGCTGATTTTCTTCATTTATCCAACAGATAAATAATTATCTAAGATATAATCTTCAACAATAAATACTTCAGCTTTCAAACTCTTAATCAAAGTAGAACTTTATCTTCCAACTTCTCCTAGTGTAATTAAAGTTCTTCAAGATCAGTCACTAGAATTCAAAACCCACACAAATTCCCTAACTTAGCCAATTTCTGCTTCTTTTGTATTTTTCATCCAAATAAATCTTGCAAAAAAAAAAAATTGCTTATGATAATCATAAAAAATAACTAGAAAAGATTACGATAGAAAAATAATTTATATAAAATTAAGCACTTATCAACATGTCCAATAGATTTCAAGCTATAGCTGAAGAGGTAGTTGAGGATATAACATAGGGCAAGAAAGTGATTATTGGTGAGTTATCTTTTGATGATGAGTAATTGTTAAACTCTGGTAAATTGACTGACATGCAGCAGGTTAAGCAGCATGCAACAACTAAGCTGGCTAATGTAACTAATGTGGTACAAAGAAATGGGCTTGGCAGGAAAAGAGGAAGAGGAAGGCACAGGTTGCCCCCTTGATAGGAAAAGTTTGAGGATATTGGCGTGGCAAGGGACTTGATGATCCCTTGAATCAAAAAGAAGTAGCAAAAGTAGTACATAGAAATAATGTGGACCTGGACTGCTTAGTAGAAACAAGGGTCAAGCAACCTAATCAACAGCTAGTTCTGACAAAATGGTTTTCCAATTGGTAGATCCTAAGCGACTATCTTAGAAACAGAGCGTATCTGGTTATTATAGTATGATTCTGTGAAGGTGTAGTTAATTGCTTCTATTATTAAGCTATTACTTGCCAGGTCAGTGAACCTTTTGGTAAACTGGCTTTTAGTGCTATCTATGGTTGCTATGTTGCGCATGAAAGGAAGAGGCCATGGCAGCATATTGAGTTGATATTGATGTTCTAGGTGTATGCTTGGTGCTCCTAGGCAGTAAGATGGTAGGTGCAAAAAAGCTTGCCTGATTTTTTCAACTTTACCTTTGATAGTTAAAAGAAATTGCATGTTTTGTGTGATAACTAGATCACTCTTTAAAATTTATTATCATAGTAATATATCTTAAGCTTATTATATATATTAAAGCTTATTTTATATACATATGCATACACATACATTTACATATTGTGCCTTACTTTGCTAGGCAAGCACTTTTTTTGCACCTTGTGCCTCAAGCAATAAAGAAGAATCAACCCTAGATTGGGCTTTGCTTATTGACAAAACTACAACCAAATATTTGTTATGGCTTGCCACTTTTTGCATCCTTGTAGTCTTTTGTGCATTATAACATTTTCCATAGAATTTTATCCCAACTCAATTACAAATAGGATTGAGTTTGAATCACTTCTTTTGTTATTAATTTTAGCTTTTGTTTTCGTTCTTTCGGGTTTACTAGTATTTGTTGTCATGAATGTCATATGTGGATACTTGTTTTATTTATTTTAAAAATATGTAGTTGTATATTTTATAAATAATTAAAATTCATAAATGTGTTAACTTGTAAAGCTTTTTCAATTTTCAAATATATAAAATTATTATTTTTTTAATATAAAATTAAAATTTATGCAAATAAAAAAATCAAAATTTAACTATATTTATAAATTTTTTTATCAATAGATTCATTTATATTTTAATGTTAATAAAATATTTAAACTTAGACAATAAAGTAATTTAATGTAAGTTAACACTTTTTCTATTTGTCATCAAATAAATATATTTAATGAAAGACTTTTAATGAAATTTAAATTCTTAACTATGAACTGGATAAATATTATTAATAATAAAATATATTTACAATGGTAGTTTAGAAATATAATTCATACCTATCACTATTTTCGTCAGTTCAAAAGATTCTCCGCGGTGAAGAGAATCAAAAGGAGATCATAATAACTGAGAAAAGAAAGAAAAAGAGGCATGGAAGAACTTGTTAAGAGAGAAAGGGAAAGAGAGAGGATTTGACCTCGGTCCAAGAAAAAAGAACCTTAGCCAAAAAATTCAAGGAAATATATTATAATGGTTAATTGGCTAAGAATAGGGGCATATGTTTACTCTTTTGTTGATATTGTGTGTTAGCTCATTAATTTTTATGTTGCCCTGCTTCACATGTACTTCATTCATAATATTTCCCTTTAATATTCATTGATATAGTCAGCAACCCAATTCATTGGTTTAGGGCACAAATAAAAAACTGCTTTTAAAATTGATTTTAAAAAATTTAGATGTACCAAAAGCACTAATTAAAAACTATTTCTGATTGCTTTCTTTCTACACAGAAATTATTGATTTTTAAGATATCTATATACGAAATAAAAAACCTTATTTTTCATAAAAATAGATATGGCCTAGGTAATGTTTCAAAGTGCACCATGGAATGAGATAACTGCTCAAGACTATCCCCTTCTACTAGTGCATGGCTATGTCATGTACCCTGCCCTCCTAAGCTGTATGACGAAATGAGACATGCTGCATTGCTGAAGACTATGGTTAGCAACGAGTATTTGATGCATCTCTAGTTCTATTTATGTCAAAATTAC
The DNA here is from genome assembly GCA_038382065.1 of Adansonia grandidieri. Classification (NCBI taxonomy): domain Eukaryota; kingdom Viridiplantae; phylum Streptophyta; class Magnoliopsida; order Malvales; family Malvaceae; genus Adansonia; species Adansonia grandidieri. The sequence goes on along the minus strand of JBBYHK010472114.1, from coordinate 1,400 downwards.
TGTTTGTTTTTGTTGGCACTTCACTATTTTCCTTTTTGGACATCTAAAAGCAATTAAATATGAAGTATTGATTCAGTCTATCTGTTTTTGCTTGTTTTGTTGGCACTTTGCTATTTCCCTTTTTGGACATCCAAAACCAAACAAATATGAAGTGTCGTTCAGTCTTTGTATCTTTTCTTGCCGGTTTTCTGTTAGCATCTCTTCTGGATCTATCTTATTACGTGTTGAGTACTTCTTGTGTCTATAGAGATGAATGGAGTTGAATTAGGTAGTTAATTTGAGGTAGTCGGCATTTGAGAGGTGTTAAATGAAAGCAGAATTTATGATCAAATGAAATAATAATATAGTTGCAAATTTCACAACTTAGAATAACTACTCTTATGAAAACAATGTTTTGGACAAAACGCTACTAATATAATGATTATTTTGCTACTGACCGAGCTTTTCTGTCTACCAAAACACTTCCGGTCAATGCATGTATTTCTCTCCATTCGTAAGGACTGGCAACTATTCTAATCAGTAGTAATGTGCAAATTATTGATTAAGTTGTTTTTCGACCAACTTCAGCTTTAAGTTGATATAGTTTTCTTTTAAGCCATTTGTCCTTTTTTTTGCATATATTTTGTCTGAAAAGATATGGTATTTAAAAATGTTTTAGCATATGTTTTACTCATTGGTTTTTGTGCTGCAACAGCTTATAAAAATTCATAATTCTTATATAGATGTTTATCACGGTTTTTTGATTTGTAGGAACAGCAATTCCACAGCCAACCCCCATTGGTGATTTTGGTATTGGACCGGAGCAACTAGCTTCAATGACTAGGGATCACAATTTTAATGCTCTTCAGGCATATGGAGGGGTAAGTTTATGAGAATAAAATTTGTTGATTAATATTAATATTTTTGTATTATTTTTCCACTTATTTTAGGTTTGTATGATGCAGGGTGGAGATGATAGGAAATAGCTAGAACACAAAAAAATTGAAAATGTTAGAGAAAGATAACACTGTAGAGATATTTAGGTTTAGAAAGAAACTTTTTTGATAGAATAATAAAATAATAATCGAATACTTTGTAGCAACTCCCTAGATGCATATTTATATATATATATATATATATATATATGGGCTAGAACTCCTACTCCTACTAGATTTAGTATTCCTAGTAGAATACTAATTAAGCTTAATCATAAAACTTACCCAGACTAAAACTCTAATCCTAAACAATAATCTAATTAAACTAGAGTCCTAAACATAGATCTAAATGGATTTCTTTATTTCAACAGAATTTAAAATGCAATAAAACTCCTAATTGTTAATGCAGCTGCATCATTCTCCCCTGGTTGAAAGATTGGTAATATCTTTAGAAAAGACTTTAGCAGCTTCTTCGCACATTTCTGG
>JBBYHK010472103.1:0-19865 GCA_038382065.1 Adansonia grandidieri | reverse complement strand
GTTTACTATGCTCGAGTTGCTGGGCTTCATTGTTCTTTGGAGCTCACTGACCGAGGTTTTAAGGTAATTATTCGACTCATTTTTCATTTGTGTGTGTATATATATATATATATATATATATATATATATATATATATATATTTAGTAAAGCCAAATTTAGTTTTTGGATATCTCTATAATGTAAACCAGTTTTACATAAACTTAGGATATGATAAAGGACATGGGTTTTATCATATTTGATAATCTATCCTTAAAATGAAAGTTAACTACACATCTTAATATATCTCTGTGTGCTTGAAATAATTTTGATAAATGTAGCACAAAGACAATTTTTTTTTTTTAAATTGCCTTCCTCATTTTAAAAAAATTACATCTAGACTATATAGGTCCCGAAGACGATTCTTGTTAAATTGATTTGGTTGTTTTAAGACATACATCTAGATTAATTAGGTCTTGAAGTAAAGCGTGGGTCTTTGTCCTCGTCTTTTTTACTTTAATTTTGAGATCAAATTGTATTGCCTCCATAAAAATACTAAAGTGCTTAAAATAATATTGACTATGGAGATCTTAAAGTGAGAAGCCCCTATGGCATAATTTAAAACGCTTATGTGTTGGTATGCAAGATTTTGAAAAAGCAAAATTAACAAGATTAAAGAAGGAAATGTATCAATGAATCAAAGGATATGATATCAGCATATTTTACGAGGCTAGATGTAAATGTGCAAAATTAAGACGAAGCTAGGATACTTGAAAATCGAAAACTTATTCGAAAATTATGATCTAAGACTGTTTTGTTATTAAAAACTAGTACAATACGTTATTTTCTTGCTTATTCTGTGATTTGTTTTTGCATTACACATTTTGTCCCTTATTCTTCTGCCTATATAATGAAAAACCTCCCGAGTCACCAAAATGTTATCATCAATTTGTCTATTAGCCACAAAAGCATTCGGATGATGTAATCAGATCCCTATGCATAAGTTGCAACCTATTCAGCATAACTTTAAACGCTATCTTATAGGCAGAATTGCACAAACGAATTCGTCTGTACTGTGCAAGAGTTTCAGGAGTTTTCACCCTAGGTATTAACACTATCTTAGTTTGATTAAGCTCCTTGTCATAGAAAGAAACTTTTAACCATCCTTATAACTAGAGGTGGTAATTGGGTGGGTTCAGGTGGGTTCGGTTCAAGTTCTTTTGGGTTTAAGTTTTTTGGGTTCGAGCCTATTCGGATTCTTTCAGGTTCGAGTCCATCGGGATTCGGACCTGTTTGAGTTTGGGCCTTATCGGGTTTCGGCTTTTAAGTTTGGGTTCGAGTACATTTTACATCATTTTTTATTTTATGTTAAATGTAATAACTTTTCCGTAATTTAATATTTTAAAAAATTATTAAATTATTATTTTTAGGTAAATTTTTGTTATAATATGATATTTTTAATATATTTGTTTATTAAAATCTATATTTATATATAAAATTAATTTGTTATATAAAAATTTTAAATAATTTATTATCATAATATTATATATTGCAAATTAATCATATTGATATTTAAAATAACTGATATGTTTTGTATATTCGTGTCACGTTTTAATTATTTTTCAATTGTGTTTGCGTTGTATAATCATGTTGCATTTTTAATTTTGTGTCACATGTTATCACACATTGTGTTCGTATTTATGTTACTTTTTATTTTATAGTTGTAATAAAGGTATAATATATTTATATAAATTTTGACATGTTGGTAATTTGATTCATGTAAATTTTGACACGTTTACATATTTGAGTCATATTATATGATTATATTTATATTATAATATATTAAAATATAGAAAACTCAATTTTCTTAAAAGAATTATTATAAATTATTTCTTTTTTTTTTTATAAAATATTTCTCTTGCAACAAAATATAAATAAAATAATATATAAAATAATTAAGAATAAATTATTTATAGTATTGTTATATTATTTATAATATTCTTTTTTTATAAAATATTAAAACAAAACTTTCTAAGCACAAAATTGTTGTTTGTCTATGTTATAGCAATATATTTTATTCTTTCTAATATATTTTTAATATTAGTTTTGCAATCATATAGAGTGAATAAAAGTTTCATTTATAATAATATTTGTTTTAATATTAATTTGTAAGTTTTATTTTTTGAATATTGGGATACTTACAAGTGACAAATTAATTAAATTTTTTATGAATGTAAGTTTTATTTTCTTGATTATTTAGTATTCTTATATTGTACTTGTTTTTTTTTTTACCATTAAAGTACTATTGAATGTAGTTTTCTAAAGGGCTTTCTACACTTGCTTTAACCTTTTTTTTTCGTGTGATTGAGTACAAATGTTATAATATCTACTAATTTTTAAGTGTTTTTTCAATTATATTACTCATATATTCTCTTCTACCATGTTGCTAGTAGAGGGGTCTTCGAGTCAAGCCATAGTCCAAAAAAATTTTAAATTTTAAGTTCAGGCTTGAATTTGGCTCAGCCTGCCCATTTAGGCTCAAACCAAAGTTCATAATATTAAAAAGTTATTTTCATATAAATATTTATATATTTTATAATTATATTTAAATAAAAATATATTATTTTATTTAAAAATACTATTTCAAGTTGAGTAGGGCCAAATCGAGCCCGACAGGCTGCCTGGTTTATAGATAAGTCTAGTTGTTAGTCTAAGTCTAATATATGATTTTCATTTTTAATAGGGTATTGTCTATTATGGCTTCTATATTTTTTTAATTTACCTTATTACTTTGGTATACTATTATCAGACTTTAATTACTATTACTTGAAATAACAATAATATAATAAGAATAATATTTAAAGAAGTATTTAAAATTTTACCACTAAAATACATAAACTCTAAATATTTAATGACTTTAACTAATCAAATTAAAAAAACAATGTGATCAATGGATGATATCCTTATGGACAATGTTTGTAAAGCTCAATATATGATTTACATTTTGATAAATTATTATTTCATCATATACAAAATATAAATTAAGTTTTTAATATTTAATTAAATTATTAATAGAATATTAAAATAAAATTGATAATTAAAGTTCTTGATTTATAAAAAATTATTTAATTACAGTTTTATCATTTTTATTTTTATTATTAAATTCGAGTTCGAGTTCAAGTCAATCTCGAGTTCAAATTCATTTAGGTTTGAATCATTTCAAGTTTGAATTTTCTTAATTTTGAGTTTTTAACCTTTTTAATAGATTCAGATTCATTTTGTGACCTCTGCTCGTAACATCCTTTTTCAGCATTATCCAATTTTCCTGATAAAATAAACCACTAATCTGTTTGATCTTGTAGCCTTGTAAGTTCCAAGTTGAAAGATTGCCTACTCCACGTCCTGATCACTGACAGGTGCCAACAATCTTATATTCATATTTTGTGTAACAAGTTAAGGAACATAGGAAAGTGCATCTTGGCAATCCCCGACCTCTTTTGAAATCTAAAACTGAACATTCCACTATTTCACCTCCATGTCAAGCCAAATTCCATTGCCATCCTTAATTCTTAAAACTATATTCTTCTACCTTCTAATTCTTGTCACTTGATGGAAGAATTTGATATTCTAATTGCCATACGTCTATCCTTGATATCTGAAACAAATACAATTCCTCCTCCCAAAGCTTATTTAATCTTTTAGCGAGTATCCGCATTCCTCGAACTGATTCTATCTTGTCAAAACCTTGAATTTCACCAAGGTTTTAAGAAGGTCAGCAATTACAGCTCTATTATTTGGATTTGCATCCCTGTTCCTTTTGCTTAACGTTTTACAACTCTTTAATTTGAAAAAAGCATTTGATCCCTTGACCTCTAAAGACTGGCCCTCTTCGATATTTCTTTCACAGTCCTCTGATTCAAACCATAAAAAACCTAAATTTCTTAATAATCCTTCTATCTCTGATGTCCTAATCAATCATAATGGAAGCATGATTCGAGTCAACACTTAGGAAATGAATTACCTGTGTTAGGAAAAATTGCTTCAGCTCCGTATTAACAAGGACTTTTTCGAGCCTCTCCCGGATCAAATTCCTTCATTATTGAATTATTTGCCCTTGAAAAGGTAAATTAGGAAGAGCATAGCCATTAATGAAATCTTGAAAACATTTATCATACCCTTTGCCTTTAATTTTTTGCTTTTTTCCAAGTTCTGCTTTACATCATTGAAATTTCCCACGCGCATCTATGGGGCACACGGTAAATTATTCCTCTTTTATACACTTCCATTTGTGTCTTTCGTTCATCAAAATCCGATTCCCATAAATAAAACACACTCTACACACTATTTTAGACAATCATCGTGACTATTGAATCAATTAGATTTTTTGAATCCTTCATTATTTTGTGTTGTTACTCTACTATTCCACCAAAGAGCCCGTCCTCTTCTTTAACCCTCTGGTTCAACGCAATAACAATTGTCATAAGGTGGCAATTGGCAGGTTCGGGCGAGCTTGAGTCGGGTCATTTTGAGTTCAAGTTTTTTTGGATTCGGGTTGATTCGGGTTCGAAGGTTCGGGTTTATATCGGGTTCATGTTTGAGTATATTTTGCATCATTTTTTATTTTATGTTAAATGTAATCACTTTTGCGTAATTTTGAATTCTAAGCTCAGGCCTGAACTTGGCCCGGTGTGGCCCGAAAAAATCTTAGTTCGGTTCTATAGGCCTAACCGCTGTCCGAAAAAATTTTGAATTCTTAACTTAGGGTTGAAGTTGGTTTGGTCAATCCATTTAAGTACAAATCATTGTTCATAATATTAAAAAGTTATTTTTATACTTATATTTACATATTTTATAATTAAATTTAAATAAAAATATATTATTTTATTAAAAAAATACTGTTTTAGATCGAGCATGCTTGAAACTTAAAATCTAAGACTTTGGCCTAATCGTGCCAGGTCTATTGTGTTGGCAAACTGTTTGGCCTATGGGTAAGTCTAGTTGTTAATCTAATATGTGATTTTTTATTTTTGATATGGTATTATTTATTATGGCTTTCATATTTTCTTAATTTATCTTTATTGCTTTGTTATATTATTATCATACTTTAATTATCTTTATTTGAAATAATAATAATAATAATAATAATAATAATAATAATAATATTTAAAGTAGTATTCAAAATTTTACTAATAACATACATAAACTCTCAATATTTAATGAGTTTAACTACTTAAATTTAAAAAAGTAATGAATGGATGATATACTTTATTGACAATATTTTTAAAGATTATGATATGATTTACTTTTTGATAAATTATTATTTTATGATATATATATGCCTGCTTAAGGATCGAGCTACGCGCTTGGCCGAATTGGGCCTAGGCCGGGTTTTCATATTTTTGTTTCAGACTAACCCAGCATGACTCGGAACAATGATTTTAAATTAAAATAACATATATTTTATTTGAATTTAATTATAAAATATATAAATATTAATAAAAAATATTTTTTAATGTGATAAACAGTAATTCTTACTTGAATCGGCGGGTCTAAGCACATTAAATAAAGGCCTGAGCTTAGGATTTTAAAAAATTCAGACTGTGGCTGGACCCAACCCCTGAGTAGATTTAATTACATATAAAATATAAATTAAGTTTTTAATATTTAATTAAATTATATATGGTATTAATATTTAATATTTAATATTTAATTAATTTTTGATATAGTATTATCTATTATGACTTTTATATTTTTTAATTTATCTTATTACTTTGTTATACTATTATCAGAATCTAATTATCATTTCTTGAAATAATAATAATAATAAGAAAAAGATTCAAAAAAGTATTTAAAGTTTTACTACTAGCATAGATAAACTCTCAATATTTAATTAGTTTAACTAATAAAATTAGAGAAAATGTGATAAGTAGATAATATACTTTATGGACAATATTTTCAAAGCTCATGATATGATTTACTTTTTGATAAATTAATATTTTATTATATACACCTGTTCAAGGGTCGGGCTATCCACCCCTAGACTTAAGTTCTTATATTTTTATATCAGACTAGCTTAACTTGGCTCAGAATAATGATTTTAAATTAATATGTTTTATTTAAATTTAATTATAAATATATAATATTAATAATAAATATTTTTTAATGTGATTAATAGTAATTTTAGCTTAAATAGGCAAGTTTGGGCACGTTAAATAAAGGCCTAGGCTTAGAATTTTAGAAAAATTTGGTCCACAGCCCTACCAAACCCATGAGCAAGTTTAATCATATTTAAAATATAAATTAAGTTTTTAATATTTAATTAAATTATTAAAAGAATGTTAAAATCAAATTCATAATTAAAGTTTTTTATTTATAAAAAATTATTTAATTATAATTTTTTTATATTTATTTTTAGTATTAAATTCGAGTTCGGGTCAGACTCGAGTTAGTATTGTTTTGAGTTCCAATCATTTCAGGTTTGGTTCAAGCTCGAGCTTAAGTTTTTTTGGGTGGGTTTTCGAGTTCGGGTTTATTTTACCACCTCTAATCATGCTTCACTCTCCTATGCACCTTTTCCATTGTATCTCTACCATTTTTATCTTTATAAAAAACACAATGTATGGATCGTTAACTTTCCTAAGCTCTTGAAGAGCTTAAATTGTGAAGGTTGAGTCAATGCTTGACAGTTCCAAGATATTGTCCTCAAGGCTACTATGTTGCTATTACAGGCCAGCCACAAACGCCATCCGTACATGATCCCTTTCCCAATCATGTACATCTCCCATCAAACAAACCAGCTTTGCACCCTATTCATCACTTTGTGTCTTTGTATTCAATAGCTTGTCACTCTACTTGTCTGTTACTTCTCTTTTCCCTTATTTTGAGAATGATCAAGCTTAAGGAGTTTTAATTTATTGGCTTGATTTGAAGAATTCTGAACATTCTTTTTCTATGCTTTTGTTTTTATATCCTTCGGTTCTACTCTTCAACTCTTCTTTTTTATAACACTCACCTGCATTTCTTCCTTCTTATTTGGTTAAATCCTTCTGAGATTCTAGCAATTAAAAGAAGTGGATAGCTTAACCGCACTTTGAATAATGCCCCTATCCTTTATTACCAATCCCTATACCTCTACCCTATCGCCCTCATCTTCTACAAGAAATTCAATTGCATAAGGTACCTCATTGCCACCATGAATTTCTTTGATTTTACTACCATAATCTGGATTACCAATAAGCTTTCCTCCCTTAGTGTAAGATTAACAAACTCTATATTATCCGCCTTATAAACTTCAAGAGGATACTGAGGATCATTGGAGACTTGGTTTCCTTCCATATTCAAAGCTTCACTTTTCCATAGTCATTTACAACAAATGCCACTTGTACATGAGCCCTTTCCTAATCCTGTACATCTCCCATCAAACAAACCAACTTTACACCTTGTTCATTATTTTGTGTCTTTGTATTCAATAGCTTGTCACTCTACTTAGCTGTCCGTTACTTCTTTTTTCCCTTGTTTTGAGAATGGTCAAGCTCAAGGACTTTTAATTTATTGCCTTGATTTGAAGAATTCTGAACATTCTTCTTTCTTCTTCTATGCTTGTGTTTTTATATTCATTGATTCTACTCTTCAACTTTTCTTTTTTTAACACTCTCTTGCTTTTCATCCTCCTTATTTGGTTAAATCCTTTTGAGATTCTAGCAATTAAAAGAAGTGGATAGCTTAACCATACTTTGAATAACGCCCCTATCTTTTATTACCAATCCCTATTCCTTTACCGTATTGCCCTCATCTTTTACAAGAAATTCAACTGTATAAGGTACCTCATTGTTGCAATGAATTTCCTTGATTTTGCTACCCTAATCTGGATTACCAATAAGCTGTCCTTCCTTAGTGTAAGATTAACAAACTCTATATTATCTGCTTTATAAACTTCAAGAGAATACTGAGGATAATTGGAGACTTACTTGATAAGTAAGTCTTCTGAAACATCTCTCTAAAATCTTTCTATGGCTACATCTAATGTGTCACATTTATTCGACGTTGGCAATAATGATTGATAACCATTTTTTTGACAATTGCCTAAAACCAAGAGTTTTCCCCTATATTCAAAGCTTCACTTTTCCACAGTCATTTACAACAAACCTACCTATCTCCTCCACACGTTTGTACAGCCTCCTATTTACTTGCATTGTCCCATACCATCTTCCACCACCATCTTTTCCCTTTTAGCTAGGCTTTTCCTACCATCAATCCTTTTCCTTCTAGCACTTTGATCATCCATCATTTACCTCTATTCCAATGTAAGCTCAAAAACCTCAAACGTCTAATTAGAGTAGCCCTTAAATTAGCTTCAAGTCGCACATTGAAATCATACACTGCCATTTTCACATCTTTGCACGGTTCTTAGCAAGATGCCTTAACTTCCCACGTGAAATCAAACTTTTCGTACTTGAAGTTCTCTGCCTTAAAATTTAGGAACCGTCAACTAACAGTCTTTCCACCTTTACTCTAGTCCTAAACCCAAGAAAGCTCCTTCAAATACTCACACATGTTATATATTTGATCTAAATTTTGATTGGAAATCAATTTGGATTCTAGTAAATTCTATTGGTTGGAGATTACTTGGTAGTTAAGTATATTTAATATGTAAATATTCTTAATAGGAAAAAAGTCTTGGTGAATAAGAAATTTTAGGGGATTAAGTAGTAGGCTTTATAAATATAGAATGGTTTTAACCTTTAAAATTATGAGAGATGTAATCCCTATGAATCACTACCTTAGAGATGGGTTTGTAGGGATGGGAGGAAAAGTTCGCCAAGTTAGCACATTAATGGGATAAAGGGTATTCCATGTGTTAAAACTTAAGGAGCATGAGGTTTGAATTTAATGTTTGTTTATTGGGTGTTCTATAGTCTAGATATTGACACTTTTCTTGCGATATTATATCCTTAGTCTTGATGAGTAGTACACAATTTTTGGGGGGTATGACATATTAAAGATATGTGAAGTATCATATTAGTTTGTCAAAGAAATCACACATGGCAAGGTTCCTTAAGAAAAGTATGGTAATTTATTTATGGGAGATCAATAAGAAGAAAAGATATAGATGGTGCTAGCTAATGATCCCTAGAGGCAGGCAATAAGAAAAGCTAATTCTTATTGAGAAGGACTGTTAAAGCCTAATTCGATTATGTGCAGTCAAGATTACTTGAAGGCTATCGTTTTGGTGGAATTAGTGTCAAGGTGTAGATTGTTAGATATTTGTCCCAGATTTTGATTTGAAACCAATTTAGATTTTGAGAAATTCTATTGATTGTAGATTACTTTAATATAAAGTATATTTAATAAGTAGATATTTTTAATAGGTAGGAAATCCCATTGAATAAGAATTCTTAGGATCGAGTAATAGAATGGTTTTGACCTTCAGAATTATGGGAGAGATATAATTCCTATGAATTATTACCTTGGAGATGGGTTTGTAATTATGTAAGGAAGAGTTTCGTAAAATAAGGGGTTAATAGGATAAAAGGTATTCCATAAGTTTAAACCTTAAGGAGCATGAGCTCGGTTTAGTTTTGTTTATTAGATATTTTATACTCTTTGTCATCTTTATGTTTATAGTGGGTTTTTTCATATCTTCAATGAATGTAGGCAGCTGAGGTCAAACTACGTAAAATCTTATCTCTTGTGTATGAGATAATTTCATGTTGTTCTCATGTTTGAACATGTTTATGCTTGAAATTCCCAGCAGCAACCCCATTGGATCCTCCATTGAACCACCTAAATGGCTTGCTCCCACATTCCTACCAATTAATGCATTGGATTAGGATCATTTCCAGTGCCACGTTATGAACCTGCACCTAAGATCGGGCCATTAGTAGCTTCATTTAACCTAGCAACACCATACAATGGCCTATTGTAGACCAAGCACTATACTAATGCGTTTACCTCATCAATCTTTCTAAGGCAAAAGAGAAACCGTAGAAATTAATTCCAATTCTCTCATTAGTGGAACCACATTGATCGACCATATTTCTTTAAGAACAACAAGAAGTCTGCTCCAATTGGGTGGCCTTTCTGAGATAATTTTGCCAAACAGGTAAACTTCACCGTATACTGCTTAAATCATCATCTCCTTCTAACAAGATGTCCTCTTCCGATTCCACCATAACTCCTTTGGGTTGAGCTCCAACAAGCAAGGTATGTCTAAAAACGGCACTTGTAGTAAGTGAGTTGTGGAAAAATAGAAGGTAAAACAGACCCTTGTACCACAAATCGGACGGAAAAACCTTCATAAAACAAAATATGGCTGGAAAGAAAACCCGAAACAGTCAATTTCAGATGGAAAACGAAGACTACTAAACCATCCCTAGCAGAAACAAAGGAAAGAAGTGGATACACACACCATACGAAGGCAAATGAAAAACATAGAAACTGAAAGAAAAGGCAAGAAAAGATGGTAAAATGAGTAATAAATCAAGAAAAAAGATTAAGAAAGAAGAAAGTTCGACTCAGAACAACAAAATAAACAGTCACATGGGAGAGAGAAAAGGTTTCACTTCCTTATTTGAGAATTATGATCCAAGAGTGCTATAAAAAATTTAGAGTCTGTAATTTTCTTGCTCATGCAGTAGATTTATTTGTGAATCACATCACATGTGCAAGGATGTTAAACTCGTATGCATCATTTCTTTTATTCTTTTTAAATTTAAGTTATATTCCTAACTTAGTAGCTTTCTTCTCTGTAGGTGACACTGTTTGGTTATAATGACAAGCTGAACATTCTGCTCGGAATTGTAGTTGATAAGATTGCAAATTTTGAAGTGAAACCCGACAGGTTTTCTATATTTAAGGTAATACTAAAACAATTGTATGATTTCTCACCTTTTTTGCATCATTTTACTTTAATTTCACTGTTGAATGATAATTCTTTTTAAATTGATATTACAAATTAAGTAACAGCAAATGAGATTTTGATAATAGCATAGATTGTTTACTTAGAAGGAAGAAGAAGAAGAAGAAGAAAGCAAGAGTGAAGAGGGATTTTAATTGCTGACAAAAGTTAGTCTATTTGATATGGAAAGGAGCTCATTTTCTTTGTGACAAAAGTTATTCTATTTGATATGGAAAGGAGCTCATTCTCTTTGTCAACGTGTGCGAAGTATTTCAAGAGTAAACCTTAAATTTACCAAATCGAAGTTTAGGAGGAACGCGTCTTTAAGATGGTCAAAGGATTAGACCTAGGAAAAACCTAAGGAAACACCTAACTATATTATTAGAGGCCTTTATAGATCGTTTTGGTTTAGGCCTAAACTTGATATCAACAGTTATATGCTTATTTAAATTCGGCTTGATTTAGTTATTCTAACATCAAACTCTCTTTAAACCCACATAGTTAATATATGGTATACTCTAGGCCCTCTCAAATAAAAAATAAAAACAAGCCAATTATTTATTTAATTTTTAGTTTTTTTCTTTTTCTTTTTCTTTTATTAAAGTTTAAAATATGCATAACTTTCATGTATTAAAGTGTTTATATTATAATATTATATATTGTTTATCTTTTATATCATATAAATTATATATACTTATATAAACGTAAAAGATTATACATTATACAATTGTTTGGCTAAGTCAATTTGAGCTTGAGTTTTGTGTGTTTGAGCCAATATGCTTTACCCATTTTTAAATGGGCTTTATATTTATTGTTTGGCTAAGTCAATTTGAGCTTGAGTTTTGCGTGTCTGAGCCAATATGCTTTACCTATTTTTAAATGGGCTTTATATTTTTATCTAAGCTTATGCAAAAGGTTTAATATTTTTATTCATGTCTTATACCCTAAATCCTAAATAAACCCAAAATTGTTGTTTTTAAGTACAATATAGGAAATGTGATATTTAGCAACAAAATTGTTAGTTGTGTTGTAAATAGTTGTGCTTATATATATATATATATTTATGTATATATATTTACAACTTTTATGTATTTCCGTTGCAAAGAAATTGCTGACGACACCTATCAGCAAGTATATATATATATATATATATTGTTCAAATATCAGCAAAAATTTTCTTATGCTGTAAAAGTGTTTTCTAAATTGATGCAATGTGCTGCAAATAAATGTGTTGGGAAAAGCATTAGCAACAATTTTGTATTTATATTTTTGCTGCAAAACAGAAAACTATTTATGCTAAAAGAAGATATATTTTGGGAACATTTGTATAAGTTTCTTTTTTTGCAAAAACTGAAAATTCTTATATTGTCTTATTATCTTATTTAATAAAATTAAAATTAAAATATATCTTTCATGAACAATATACAAACATATATAATTAATATTACTAAAAGATTTTAGAATATTGTTCCTTAAAAAAAATCCAAGTAATGTAATAATTTCATTTTATCAAAACATGTTAAATTAATATTGATGAAAATAATCTTTGTCAAACTCAAAAAAATAAATAAATAAAACATGTTCCCAATCCCATATCTTAGTATTAATCTCCTTACCAAACATACGTGTATTTTTTTTTTAGCACATTAATTTGGAAGTTAATATTAGGCAATGATAGAAATCTTATATTATATTTAGAGAAATGTTTAACCAAATTTCTTTAATTAATATCTTCCCTTTGAAATGGAAAGATGAGAAAATGGAAATAAATGGAAAAACTTATTGGCTAATTTGCTAATAAAGCATCTAATATGAAAGCTTATACATCATGTTTAAGTTCTATTACTTGATGTGTTAACCTTTTGTTTATTCTTTTACGTTGTTTCTTCTCTTCCCTTATCAGGAAATGATAACAAAGGACATTAGCAACTTCAAATTTCTAGACCCCGCTAAACTGGCTGTGAAGTATTCGTGGTTAATATTGAGAGAGAAAAGATGGCCTTGGAAGGAGAAACTCGAAGTTTTACCTCACTTGGAAGTAGAAGACCTTGTTAAATTTACTCCCATCATGTTCTCGAGGGCCTTTTTGGAGTGTTTCATAGCAGGTTTGACACTTTGACTTGCGTTTCTTCCTTTTGTTTGCATTAATATTAAAATAAAATAAAATAAAAAACTATTTGAACAAACATCAGTAAAAATAACGTTATACAAAAGTGCATTCCAAATTGGACTATAAAAATTACTCACTCAAACTCCTTTCTAACTCGAAGTTCTTGAAACCCAACGCAACTTTGGATTGAATAAACTAAAAGATACATATTTGATAAATAGTCAATATATAGATTTATGCATTATTGATGAACCGTATGATGCTGCTTATTGATAAATAAATTCTATAATTATTTTCAAACACTTATAAAATTTTATGCTTGTTGATTAATTAGACAATAACATATGATTCATCAATATTGTATCAAATATGCTTCATAAATAAAATTCTGTAAATTTATTTACTTATAATGTATCTAATATGAATCATAAACTCTGAAATACCCAAAAGCTTAAGATAACAAAATCTACCTGAAAAACCAACAAAAAGTTCATTTTACCCAACAATACAAGAGAAAATAACACAAGACCCTAAAATTTCAAAAGGATCCACATTTCAACAGCCATTTGAAATGAATCCGAAAGCCGGAAAGCAAAAAACTTAAGAGGAAAATAGTAAAGCAGCAAATCAGACCCAGTAATTTACTGTCATCAAGGAGCTCTAAAACAAAGGAAAAGAGAAGAAATAAAATTGATATGAAAAATACTAAAGATTAAAAAGAGGATTAAAGTCTATAATGTTATAATCCATTGCATGCAAACGGAAATGACAACATTTAACTTTATTTAACAAATAAAAAAAAATGAAAAATCATAAATACTGCTAAATCCTTATATTGGACTATTAAAAAAGGAAAGATGAACGTTTTGCATGGAATAAAAAATCAATGGCCTTAAAATGAGAGCTAAATATATATATATATATATAGGAACAAATCTGATCAAAAAAAAAAAAATCAAACCAAGATGAACTGAAAATGTGGTGTAAGAAAAAAATATCAAAATAAAAAAAATTAAGTTATGCCAAAAAAATAAATTTGAAAAACCGTAAAAAAATAAACTGGAAAAAGAAGAAGGAAGAAGAAGAAAGGATGCCATTGCTACGACATGTTTTTGTTGAGTTTCTTTAAGGAAGAAGGTGAAAAAAAATAGTCCCACAATTTCATTAAAACAAGAAATGATACATATATACGAGGCTACCTAGGGTTCCACCATGGTATATTCAAATATAAACTCCTAAAAGTTATGGAACGAGATGATTACTCAGTCCCTCAAGCTATGATTCTATTCCTATCACTTAGTCTCCTAAGGTATCTCAACTACCATAGTTACTGCATTCTTTGCTTTGTCTTGGTGAACATATTTCAACTCTTGCCTTCAAGTTGTGGAGTTAATGTGCACACTTAAATTGCTCGCCAAATTTTCATAGGATCCACGATCAAGTTCCCTAGTTAGGACATCTGCTATCCGATGCTTTGTTTGCACGTAACTGAGGCAAACTTCCTTAGACTCCACTCTTTTTTATATGAAATGTCTTTCTATTTCCACATGTTTGGTTCGGTCCTGGATTATGTACTACTGATATGGCAACCTTGTTGTCGCAGTGTAGCTTCATAGAATCACTTTTAGATCCTTTAAGATAATTCTCACCGACAATAGTTCACAAATACCTATTGCTAGAGCCCAAAACTCTGGCTTCAATTTAGTTACATTGTTATTAGCCTTACTCTTCTAGGAAATTAAATTAACTCCAAGATATTTATAGTAGCCTGTGGCTCTTTCGGTAATTGAACCAGCCCAATCGGAATTTATATATCTTCACCCCAAGTCCATTCCCCTTCGAGTTAGGACACTTCGACTAGGACATGAATTCATGTATCTCAGAATTCTATACACTGCGTCTGGATATTCCTCTCCGGGACAGTGCATGAATTGACTCACTAGGCTTATTGCATAGGCGATATCTATTCT
This sequence comes from Adansonia grandidieri, assembly GCA_038382065.1. Taxonomy (NCBI): domain Eukaryota; kingdom Viridiplantae; phylum Streptophyta; class Magnoliopsida; order Malvales; family Malvaceae; genus Adansonia; species Adansonia grandidieri. The sequence goes on along the minus strand of JBBYHK010472103.1, from coordinate 4,911 downwards.
AGTATGAGATAAGTAAATTAGTCTGCCAACTAGCCTTTGATATCTCTTTCTGTCAATCATTTCTTCGCCTTTGCATAGTCCCACTTTTGCATTAGCCTCCACTGGGGTGTACACCGGTTTCTCCCAAGCAGTCCAGTCTCCTTTGGCAAGTCCATCGCATATCTCCTTTGGGAGATTAAAACTCCTTGTTTGGATGTTGTGACCTCAATTCCCAAAAATATTTTAACATCCCTAGATCTTTGATTTAGAATTCCTATGCCATTTTTTCCTTTATTGCTTTTATTCCAAGTTGTCTCCTGTCATTATTATATCATCTAGATATAAAATTAGGATATAACCATTTTGCCTTCTCTGCTATGCCTGATGAATAACGTGTGGTTCCCTTAACTTTAGTGCAATCCTATCCATAACATAAACCTTACAAACCTCCCAAACCATGCTTTTGGAGATAGCTTCAGCACATATAATACCTTTTTCAGCTTATTACCCTGTTCTTGCTTCCCTCGATGTTCAATCCGTGAGGAATCTCCATGTATACTTCCTCTTCTAGGTCTCCATAGAGAAGGACATTCTTCACTTCATATTGATATATAGCTACCAATATCTCAGTTAACTGCAAGTGACAGCAAGAGTTGAATTGTATTAATTTTTGCCACAAGTGCAAATGTTTCAAAGTAATAAATTCCTGGAGTTTGTTTGAACCCTTTTGCCACTAGTCTTTCCTTCAATGATTCAACTGACCTACTAGCTTTATATTTAACTTTAAAGACCCACTTACAGCCAATTGGTCTTTTTCCCTTGGAAAGGACAACAATCTTCCATGTTTGATTTTTCTGCAGCGCTTGTAGTTCTTCATTCACTGTCTCCACTATTTATGTGCTAGTGCCTCATGCATATTCCTTGGAATATTCTCTTCTAATTTTGCTGAAAGGCTTCAATTGGGGTAATAATCTGTGATGAGACTAACCTTGATATTTGGTGTTGCGTGCGAGATCTAGTATCCTTCCTAAAAGCTGAAGGCAACCATAAATCAGCATTTAATTCTTGGACAGAGTCATCCTCTGCTGTAGAAAAAGGACTTGGCTGCTGTTATATTGCTGTTTAGGGGACTGTTTTGTGGGAATTTGGGTCTGGTAGTGTTGTGGTAGTGGTTTGTTGAGGTCTGCTATGTGGGTATTTGGGTTTTCTAGTGTTATGGTAGTGGTTTGGTTGACTTCCAGATTTTCTGTGTCTATTCTAGGCTGGTTTTGCAAGGTTTTTTGCCTGCTGGTAGTGTCATGCGACTTTTCTACTAGTGGCCTGGTAGTACCTGGTGAGTTTTCTGATGGTGGCTAGAGTAAGTCCATTGCAGCATATCTGACATGAGAGTCATATGGAGTGGGTCAGCTTGTATGTTCTCCTCCTGCCAACCTGCAGGTGGATAACAAGGAACCTATTCCAGAAAAGTGACATTGTGACACATGTAGATGTTCTTTTGCAGAGGAGAGTAACATTTGTACTCTTTGTAGGCTGGAGAGTAACCAAGGAACATGCACTTAATTGACCTAGGATCGAGTTTACTCCTATCAGGGGCTAGATTATTGACAAAGCAAGTAGACACGAACACTTTTAGAGGTAAATTTGCTGAGAATTTGATAGGAAGAAATTTTTTTCTTTTGGAGCATGTGAGGAGTTTGAAGCTTTAAGACCTTGCTAGGATTGGGCTAATTAAATGTGTTGCAGTTAAGAGAGCATCTCCCCAATAATAGTTAGGAGCGTTGCATGCAAAGAGTGGACTCAAGTTATTTCTGGAAGATGCCTATTTTTCCTTTTTGCCAAGCCATTTTATGGAGATGTTTGTGAACAAGACGTGATGAGTTATCCCTCTTCCTCCAAAAACCTTTTTAGTTTACGTCCTACATACCACCCTGGTCGCTTTGTAGAATTTTTATTTGTTTCTTAAACAGATTCACTTGTTCTTACAAAGGTGGTAATTATTTTTCCACGAGGTCTTTTTTTCTGGGTGTACACGTGTATATCTTGTGCAGTCATCTATGAATGTAACAAACCATCGAAACCTAAAAGTACTATAGACCCTACAAGGACCCCATATATCTAAATGCACGATTGATGAAGGTTAGAAAACTTTTATTATCAGTGGAAAATTAAAATACATGATTATGTATGGCTAATTGACAGACCTCGCAAATCGCAACTAGACTCTGAACTTTTCCAAAAAGACTAGGAAACGTGTGACCCCTAAGCTAAAATGAAAGATGTCCAATGCCCCTATGCCACAACCGCTTCTCTTTTCTTAGATCAAGGCAAGTACCTTGGTAGTCAAATGAGGTGCTATTGTTGATTAGGTTTGCATGTAGGATATAAAGACCTCGAGACTCCTTAGGAAGCCCATTCTTCTTTAGAGAGCGGATTCGGCATATAGCAATCATGAAAAACCACCAATTCGTTAGTTTCCATAGCTATTTTATGAATGGATATCAAGTTAACAGACAACTTAGGAACATGTGAAACTGAGTGTAGACAAAGTCTTCTTTGCAATTTAACTGTTGATACACTTACATATGCATTTTCCACCTAATGTCCTCCATAAAGTGATATATTTGTCAAAGACTCCTTTTTCACCCGTCATATGTTTTGATGCACTTGAATCTAATGTTAGAACTTCAAAAACCGCGGATCATAGCAAACACTTCATCCAAGGATGGTAGAATGCTTCTTCCAAATACAAAAGAGCCCATGTGGTCGTATTCTGGGTTGACACCAGCAAGAAATTCAAATATACGATCCTCATCTATTGCTTCTTTCCATTCTAGGGATGTTTTTCCAAAATTTTCTGCATAAGTTCCTTAATTTGTTAAAATATTTAGGAAGCAACATCTAGATCTCCTTGTTTCGTGTTCTTGATTAAACTTAAGGAGTTTAAACATGAGACAATCATTACCTCTCCTGGAGTAAGCCTTCTTGACAGCTTGCCACACTTCACGGGCGGTTTTGAAGAAGAGATGTTTTCCCAATCTCTAATTGTATAGATCCAATAAGCCAAACCATAACGTGGAGTTGTCTGCATCCCACTTGGCGGCAACCACTGCATCACTTGGCCTTTTGGACATAACATCTAGAAATCTCATTTTCTCTCTTCCTATCATGATCAGCTTCATGTACTGAACCTAACTAGGATAATTATGTGGGTTTATCTTCCGATGGTCATCCGCATGTTTGAGGAATCTGTTTTGGGGTTTAAAGTAGGTGTTCGCTACTATTGGTGTGTTTTCTGCCATTGGTACTTTACTTACTAGTTCTGAGGAATAAGGCGTTCTTTGGACTATGGGGGAAGGTTATTACGTAATAACGTTATCTTGCAATAACACGCATGTAGAATTTCTAGTATATTTAAAAGGGTTAAATACATTTCGCCCTTATAATTTATTTAGATTTTAAGTTTAGTATTTAATTTTTTTTTAATTTAGTATTTAATTTTTTTTTAATTTAGTATTTAAATTTTCATTCCGTCAAACACATTAGTACCTGAAACTAACATTGTTAGTCAACCGTTAATGTGACAGTCAACAATTAATGAAAACTTGATATTTGATAAAAATGTTACGTCATCATTAAAAAATTAAAATTAAAAAAATTAATGAAAATTTTATGTTGATAAGGTAATGATGACATGACATTTTTGCCATGCGTTAAGCTTTCATTGACTATTTGACTGTCATTTCAATATTTGACTAACGGTATTAGTCCCAGGTACAAATATGCTTAACGGAATGAAAGTTCATACGCTAAATTGACAAAAAAATTTCTTTAGGTACTAAATTGAAAATCAAGCTAAATCATAGGTCTCAAATCAATATTTAACCCTATTCAAAAATATATAAACAAAGAAAAGGAAAGGCCAAATATACTTTTGTGAAACTAATTAAATTTGTAAACAATATAAAGAACTTCATGACTTATGTACTATTTTTAGATAAATAAAAACAATAGTTTACTGAACAGAAAATTAGAAAGGCAACTCAATACTCTAACAGTACAACAATTTAATTTTAAAGATTTCTGCATGCACTAATGGCATGACTAGTTTTAAGTTATTTACATTTTATAGTATATTATATGTTCTTTTAGAAGATCGATTATAACCAGCTGTCATGATATAGATTGTTAAACTTTTAATCTAGTTATTGCAGCAAAAAATAAAAAAAGGTTGATTTCAAGTTTAAAGCAAATGCTTAAGAGGTACAAAAAACTGGGGTAACAGCAAAACTAAAACTTTTCAACACCCCCTTTAGAAAAAAAAATTGGGGATGATATTACTACCACTAAGCCAAGAGATATATATATATATATATAAAACCACTCATTTATCAACTCCCACTTACCTGATATATAAGCTAAAATATGAATATATATATATATATAATTAATGTGATAGTTTGATATACTGAACGAATTCAAAATTGAAAATTTTAAGTACTAATTTTTAATTTTAATAAATTTAAGTCTTAAGACTTAAATTCAAAAATTAAAATTTTTTAATAAAAAAATTTCAAATATATTTTGACACAAAATAGAAAAAAATGAAAGTTTAACACAAAGATACATAATTTTTTTAGTTGACAAATTCACCATTCTATTTTTATATAAAGAAACCATTTAAAATCAAGTATGGTATTGATTTTTATATTTTTACTTTTGTGTTATATAAGTTTTTCAAAAAGTATAGAAGCAAATATCAAAACACAATTTGAAAAGTATCAAGAAAACGTGTGTAATTCACATTGTTGTTTTAACAAATTAATTTTTTTTCTTTTTTAATTAGGAAACATAGAACGTGAAGAAGCCATTTCAATAATTGGACATACTGAAGACATTTTCTTTAGGGGTTCAAACCCTATATGCCAACCATTT
>JBBYHK010472093.1:0-19873 GCA_038382065.1 Adansonia grandidieri | reverse complement strand
ACACAGATTCATGTAATAATCTCCTTTCTTTTCATGGTTAGGAACCATAAACACATTCACCTTATTGGGATAAATGATATTAATGCTTTTGGTTTATAAGAAAAACTTCTTTTTCTACTAATTTTAGAATTAAAGTTCATCTTTTAATCAGGATAAACACGGATTCAAATAATAATCTCATTTCTTTTAAGAATTATGCACCACAAATTCATTCTTCTTATTGGGAAAAATGTAGTGATGCTTTGGTTTCATAAGAACAACTTCTCTTTCTACCTTTTTTTAAATTAACGTTCATCTTTCAATTGGGATAAACACGAATTCACATAATAATCTCTTTTCTTTTAATGATTGGGCACCAGAATTACATTCTTCTCCTTAGGATAAATGAATTAATTCTTTGGTTTCATAAGAAAAACTTTACTTTCCATCATTTTTTAGAATCAAAGTTCGTTTATCAATTAGGATAAACATGGATTCACATAATCAACTTCTTTATTTTTATGATTAGGAACCATGAACCCATTCTCCTCATTGGGATAAATGATATTAATGCTTTGGTTTCATAAGAATAACATCGCTTTCTACGAATTTCAGAATTAAAGTTCACCTTTCAATCGGGATAAACATGGATTCACATAATAATCTCCTTTCTTTGAATCATTGGGCACCAAAAATCCATTCTTCTCATTGCAAAAAATGAGGTGATGCTTTGGTTTCATAAGAACAACTTCTCCTTCTACCATTTTTTAAAATTAAAGTTCAAATTTCCATTGGGATAAACATGGATTCACATAATAATCTCTTTTCTTTAATGATTGGGCACCATAAATTTATTCTCCTTATTGAGTTAAATGAATTGATGCTTTGGTTTCAAAAGAAAAACTTCATTTCCTACCATTTTTTAGAATCAAAGTTTGTCTATTAGTTGGGATAAACAGGGATTCACATAATAATCTCTTTTATTTTCACGATTACGAACCATAAACACATTCTTCTTATTGCGATAAATGACATTTATGCTTTAGTTTCTTAAGAAAACTTCTCTTTCTACCAATTTTAAAATTAAAGTTTATCTCTCAATCAGGATAAACACGGAATAATCTCCTTTCGTTTAAGGATTAGGCACCACAAACTCATTCTCCTCGTTGGGATACATGAATTAAAGCTTTGGTTTCATAAGAACAAATTCTCTTTCAACCATTTTTCAAGATTAAAGTTCATCTTTTAATTGGGAGAAACATGGGCTCACATAATAATCTCCTTTCTTTTAATGATTAGGCACCCCAAATTCATTCTCCTCATTGGGATAAATGAATTGATGTTTTGGTTTCATAAGAAAAAAAACTTCTCTTTCTACCATCTTTAGAGTTAAAGATTGACTATAAACATGGATTCACATAATAATCTCCTTTCTTTTAATGATTAGGCTGCCCAAATTCATTCTTCTCATTGGGATAAATTAATTGATGCTTTGGTTTCATAAGAAAAACTTTACTTCCCATCTTTTTTTAGAATCAAAGTTCATCTATCAATAGGGATAAACATGGATTCATGTAATAATATCCTTATTTTCTTGATTAGGAACCATAAGCACATTCTCATCATTGAGACAAATTATATTGATGCTTGGGTTTCATAAGAAAAACTTCTCTTTCTACCATTTTTAGAATTAAAGTTCATCTTTCAACTAAGATAAACATGGATTCATATAATAATCTCCCTTCTTTTAATGATTGAGCACCACAAATTCATTCACCTTATTGGGGTAAATGATTGATGCATTGGTGTCATAAGAAAAACTTCACTTCCCACCACTTTTTAGAATCAAAGTTTGTCTATCAATTGGGATAAACACGGATACATGTAGTAATCTCCTTTGTTTTCATGGTTAGGAACCATAAACACATTCAACTCATTGGGATAAATGATATTGATGCTTTTTTTCATAAGAAAAACTTTTCTTTCTACCAATTTTAGAAAGTTCATCTTTCAATGGTGATAAACATGGATTCACATAATAATCTCTTTTTTTAATGATTTGGCATAACAAATTCATTCTCCTCATTAGGAAAAATGAAGTGATGCTTTGGTTTCAAAAAAATAACTTCTCTTTCTACCATTTTTCAAAATTAAAGTTCATATTTCAATTGGGAAAAACATGGATTCACTTTATAATCTTTTTCTTTTTAACAATTGGGCACCACAAATTCATTCTCCTAATAGCGATAAACGAATTGATGCTATGGTTTCTTAAGAAAAACTTCACTTCCCACCATTTTTAAGAATCAAAGTTTGTCTATCAATTAGGATAAACATGGATTCACACAATAATCTCCTTTGTTTTCATGATTAGGAACGATAAACACATACTCCTCATTGGGATAAATTATATTGATGCTTTGGTTTCACAAGAAGAACTTCTCTTTTTACTAATTTTAGAATTAAAGTTTATTTTTCAAACGGGATAAACATGGACTCACATATTAATCTCCTTTCTTTTAATGATTGGACACCACAAATTCATTCTCCTCATTGAGATAAATGAATTGATGCTTTGGTTTCATAAAAACAACTTCTTTTAATGCCACTTTTTAAAATTAAAGTTTGAATTTAAACTAGGATAAACATGGATTCACATAATAATCTCCTTTCTGATTATAATGATTGGGCACCATAAATTCATTCTCCTCGTTGGGATAAATGAAATGATGCTTTGGTTTCATAAGAAAAACTTCACAACCCATTATTTTTTAGAATCAAAGTTCATCTATCAATTAGGATAAACACGGATTCACATAATAATCCCCATTGTTTTCATGATTAGGAACCATAAACACATTCTCCTCAATTGGATAAATGATATTGATGCTTTGGTTTTATAAGAAGAACTTCTCTTTCTACCAATTTTAGAACAAAAGCTCATCTTTTAGTCGGGATAAACACAGATTTGCATAATAATCTCTTTTTTTTTAATGATTGGGCACCAAAAATCCATTCTCCTTATTGCAAAAAATGAGGTGATGCTTTGGTTTCATAAGAACAACTTCTCTTTCTACCATTTTTTAAAATGAAAGTTCATGTTTCAACTAGGATAAATATGGATTCATATAATAATCTCTTTTTTTTAATGATTGGGCACCACAAATTCATTCTCATCATTGGGATAAATGAATTGATTCTTTGGTTTCTTTAGAAAAACTTCGCTTCCTACCATTTTTTAGAATCAAAGTGTGTCTATCAATTGGGATAAAAATGGATTCACAAAATAATCTCCTTTGTTTTCATGATTAGGAACCATGAACACATTTTTCTCAATGGGATAAATGGTATTGATGCATTGGTTTCGTAGGAAAAACTTCTCTTTCCACCAATTTTAGAATTAAGGTTCATCTTTCAAATATGATAAACACAAATTCATATATTAATCTACTTTCTTTTAATGATTGGGCACCCCAAATTCATTCTCCTCATTGGGATAAATGAATTGATGATTTGGTTTCATAAGAAAAACTTCTCTTTCTACCATTTTTGGAATCAAAGATTATCTTTCAATTTGGATAAACACGGATTTATATAACAATCTCTTTTCTTTTAATGATTGGCTACCTAAAATTCATTCGCCTTATTGGGAAAAATAAATTGATGCTTTGGTTTCATAAGTCAAAATTTACTTCCCACCTTTTTTAGAATCAAAGTTCATCTATCAATTTGGGTAAACACAGACCCATGCAATAATCTCCTTCGTTTTCATGATTAGGAACCATAAACACATTCTCCTCATTTGGATAAATGATATTGATGCTTTGGTTTCATAAGAAAAACTTCTTTTTCTACCATTTTTAGAATTAAAGTTCATCTTTCAATTAGTATAAAAATGGATTCACATAATGATCTCCTTTCTTGTAATGATTGGGCACCACAAAGTCATTCACTTTATTGGGATAAATGAATTGATGCCTTGGTTTCGTCAGAAAAACTTTACTTGCCACTAATTTTTAGAATCAAAGTTTGTTTATCAAATGGGATAAATAGGATTCACGTAGTAGTATCCTTTGTTTTCATGGTTAGGAACCATAAACACATTCAACTCATTGTGATAAATGATGTTGATGGTTTTTTTCATAAGAAAAACTTGTCTTTCTACCAATTTTAGAATTAAAGTTAATTTTTCAATTGGGATAAACACGGATCCACTTAATAATCTCCCTTCCTTTAATGATTGGGCACCACAAATTCATTCTGCTTATTGAGATACGTGAAATGATGCTTTGTTTTCATGAGAAAAACTTCTCTACCATTTTTAGAATTAAATATTATCTTTCAATTTGGATAAACATGGATTCACATAATAATCTAACTTCTTTTAATGATTGGGTATCCTAAATTCATTCTCCTCATTAGGATAAATGAATTGATGCTTTGGTTTCATAAGAAAAACTTCACTTCCCATATTTTTTTAGAATCACAGTTTGTCTATCAACTAGGATAAACATGGACTCATATAATAATTTCCTTCATTTTCATGATTAGGAACTATAAACACATTCTCCTCATTGAGATGAATGATATTGATGCTTTGGTTTCATAAGAAAAACTTCTCTCTCTACCTTTTTAGAATTAAAGTTTGTCTTTCAATTGGGATAAACACGAATTCACATAATAATCTCCTTTCTTTTAATAATTGGGTGCCATAAATTCATTCTCCTTATTGGGAAAAATGAATTGATGCTTAGGTTTCGTATGCAAAACTTTACTTCCTACCACTTTTTAGAATCAAAGGTTGTCTATCTATTGGGACAAACAAGGATTCACATAATAATCTCCTTTGTTTTCATAGCTGGGAACCATAAACATATTCAACTCATTGGGATAAATGATATTGATGCTTTTTTTCATAAGGAAAACACCCTTTCTACCAATTTTAGAATTAAAGTTCATTTTTCAAACGGGATAAATATGGATTCACAAATTAATCTTCTTTCTTTTAATGGTTGAGCACCACAAATTCATTCTCCTCATTGAGATAAATGAATTGATGCTTTGGTTTCATAAAAACAACTTCTCTTTCTACCTCTTTTTAAAATTAAAGTTTGTCATTTAATTGGGATAAACACGGATTGACATAATAATCTCCTTCCTTATAATAATTGGGCACCACAAATTCATTCTCGTCGTTAGGATAAATGAATTGATGCTTTGGTTTCAAAAGAAAAACTTCTATTTCTACATTTTTAGAATTAAAGATTGTTTTTCAATTTGGATAAACATGGATTTATATAACAATCTCCTTTCTTTTAATGATTGGGCACCCCAAATTCATTCTCCTTATTGGGACAAATGAATTGATGCTTTGGTTTCATAAGAAAAACTGCACTTCCTACCTTTTTTTAGAATCAATGTCCATCTATCAATTGGGATAAACATGCATTCATGTAATAATATCCATTGTTTTCTTGATTAGGAACCCCAAACACATTCTCCCTATTAGGATAAATGATATTGATGATGCTTTGGTTTTATAAGAAAAACTTCTCTTTCTACCATTTTTAGAATTAAAGCTATCTTTCAATTGGGATAAACACATATTCACATAATAATCTCCATTCTTTTAATGATTGGCAACCACAAATTCATTCACCTCATTGGGATAAATGAATTGATACTTTGGTTTCATAAGAAAATCTTCACTTCCTACCACTTTTTAGAATCAAATTTCGTCTATCAGTTGGGATAAACATGGATTTGCATAATAATCTCCTTTGTTTTCACAATTAGGAACCATAAACACATTCTCCTCGTTAGGATAAATGATATTTATGCTTTGGTTTCTTAAGAAGAACTTCTCTTTCTACCAATTTTAGAATTAAAGTTTATCTTTCAATTGAGGTAAAGATGGATCCACATAATAATCTCCTTTCCTTTAATGATTGTGCACCATAAATTAATTCCCCTCATTGGGAGAAATGAATTGATGCTTTGGCTTCATAAGAACAAATTCTTTTTCTACCTTATTTTAAAATTAAAGTCCATCTTTTTATTGGGATAAACATTGATTCACATAGTAATCTCCTTTCTTTTAATGGTTGGGAACCCCAGATTCATTCTCCTCATTGGGATAAATGAATTGGTGCTTTGGTTTCATAAGAAAAACTTCTCTTTCTACCATTTTTAGAATTAAAGATTGTCTTTCAATTTGGATAAACATGGATTCACATAATAATCTCATTTCTTTTAATGATCGAGTACCCCAAATCCATTCTCCTTATTGGGATAAATGAATTGATGCTTTGTTTTCATAAGAAAAGCCTCACTTCCCACCTTTTTTTAGAAACAAAGTTCATTTATTAATTTGGATAAACATGGACTCATTTAATAATCTCCTTTGTTTTCATGATTAGGAACCATAAACACATTCTCCTCATTGGGATAAATGATATTCATGCTTATTTTCATAAGAAAAACTTATCTTTCTACCATTTTTAGAATTAAAGTTTGTCGTTCAACTAGGATAAACATGGATTCACATAATAATCTCCTTTCTTATGATGATTGGGCACCACAAATTGATTCTCATCATTGGGATAAATGAATTGATGCTTTGGTTTCATAAGAAAAACTTTTCTTTCTACCATTTTTAGAGTTAAAGATTTTCTTTCAATTTGGATAAACATGGATTCACATAATAATCTCCCTTCTTTTAATGATTGGGCACCCCAAATTCATTCTCATTGGGATAAATGAATTGATGCTTTGGTTTCATAAGAAAAACTTCACTTCCCATCTCTGTTAAGAATCAAAGTTCATCTACCAATTGGGATAAACATGGATTCATGTAATAATATCCTTTGTTTTCTTCATTAGGAACCATAAACACGTTCTCCTCATTGGGATAAACGATAGTGATGCTTTGGTTTTATAAGAAAAACTTCTCTTTCTACCATTTTTAGAATTTAGGTTTATCTTTCAATTGGGGTTAACATGAATTCACATAATAATCACCTTTTGTTTAAGGGTTAGGCACCATAAATTGATTTTGCTCATTGGGATAAATGAATTGGTGCTTTGGTTTCATAAGAACAAATTCTCTTTCTACCATTTTTTAAAATTAAAGTTTGTCTTTTAATTGGCATAAACATGGATTTAGATAATAATCTTCTTTCGGTTCATGAGTGGGCACCCTAAATTCATTCTCCCCATTGGGATATATGAATTGATGCTTTCGTTTCATAAGAAACACTTCTCTTTCTACCATTTTTAGAATTACAGATTGTCTTTTAATTTGGATGAGCCCGGATTCACATAATAATCCCATTTCTTTTAATGATTGGGCACCATAAATTCACTCTCCTCATTGGGATAAATGAATTGATGCTTTGGTTTCATAAGAAAAACTTCACTTCCCACCATTGTTTAGAATCAAAGTTTGGCTATCAATTGGGATAAACACAGATTCATGTAATAATCTTCTTTGCTTTCATGGTTAGGGACCATAAACATATTCAACTCATTGGGATAAATGATATTGACGATTTTTTCATAAGAAAAGCTTCTCTTTCTACCAATTTTAGAAATAAGTTCATATTTCAATCAGGATAAACACCGATTCACATAATAATCTCTTTTTATTTAATGATTCGACACCAAATATTATTGTCCTCATTGGGAAAAATGAAGTGACACTTTCGTTTTATAAGAACAACTTCTTTATCGACCATTTTTTAAAATTAAAGTTTGTATTTCAATTGGGATAAACACAGATTCACATAATAATCTCCTTTTTTTAATGATTGGGCACCACAAATTCATTCTCCTCATTAGGATAAATGAATTGATGCTTTGGTTTCATTAGAAGAACTTCACTTCCCATCATCAATTGGGATAAACATAGATTTGCGTAATAATCTCCTTTGTTTTCATGATTAGGGAGCATAAACGCATTCTCCTCTTTGGGATAAACAATATTGATGCCTTGGTTTCATAAGAAGAATTTCTCTTTCAACCAATTTTAGAATTAAAGTTCAGCTTTCAAACGCGATAAACACGGATTCACATATTAATCTCTTTTTTTTTTTAAGGATTGGGCACCAAATTTGATTCTCCTCATTGAGATAAATGAATTGATGCTTTGGTTTTAGAATAACAACTTCTCTTTCTACCATTTTTTAAAATTAAAGTTAGTCATTCAATTGCGATACACAGGGATTCACATAATAATCTCCCTTCTTTTAATGACTGGGCAACCCAAATTTATTCTCCTCATTGGGATAAACGAATTGATGCTTTGGTTTCATAAGAAAAACTTCTCTTTCTACCATTTTTAGAATTAAAGACTGCCTTCCAATTTGGATAAACATGGATTCACATAATAATCTCATTTCTTTTAATGATTGGGCACCCAAAATTTATTCTCCTCAATGGGATAAATGAATTGATGCTTTGGTTTCATAAGAAAAACTTTACTTCCCACCTTTTTTTAGGGTCAAAGTTCGTCTATCAATTGGGATAAACACAGACTCATATAATAATCTCCTTTGTTTTCGTGATTAGGAACCATAAATACATTCTCCTCATTAGGATAAATGATATTGATGCTTTGGTTTCATAAGAAAAACTTCTCTTTCTACTATTTTTAAAATTAAAATTCGTCTTTCAGTTGGGATAAACACGGATTCATATAATAATCTCCTTTCTTTTAATGACTGGGCACTACAAGTTCATTTTCCTTATTGGGATAAATGAATTGATGCTTTGGTTTCATAAGAAAAACTTTACTTCCCACCACTTTTTAGAATCAAAGTTCGGCTATCAATTGGGATAAACACGGATTCACATAATAATCTTCTTTGTTTTCATGGTTAGGAACCATAAACACATTCAAACCATTGGGATAAATGATATTGACAGTTTTGTCATACGCAAAGCTTCTCTTTCTACCAATTTTAGAAATAAAGTTCATATTTCAATCGGGATAAATGGGGATTCGCATAATAATCTCCTTTTTTTCAAGGATTGGGCACCACAAATTTATTCTCCTCATTGGGAAAAATGAAGTGATGCTTTGGATTTATAAGAACAACTTCCCTTTCTACCCTTTTTTAAAATTAAAGTTCATATTTCAATTAGGATAAACACGCATTCACATAATAATCTCCATTCTTTTAATGATTGGGCACCACAAATTCATTCTGCTCATTGGGATAAACGAATTGATGCTTTGTTTTCATTAGAAAAACTTCACTTCCCACTATTTTTTAGAATCAATGTTCATTTATCAACTGGAATAAACACGGATTCAAGTAATAATCTCCTTTGTTTTCATGATTAAGAACCATAAACACATTCTCCTTATAGGGATAAATGATATAGATGCTTTGGTTTCAAAAGAAGAACTTCTCTTTCTACCAATTTTAGAATTATAGTTTATCTTTCAAACGGGATAAACATGGATTCATATATTAATCTCCTTTCTTTTAATGATTTAGCACCCTAAATTCATTTTCCTTATTGGGATAAATGAATTGATGCTTTGGTTTCATATGAAAAACTATACTTTCTACCACCTTTTAGAATCAAAGGGCGTCTATCAATTGGGATAAACATGGATTCACTTAATAATCTCCTTTGTTTTCATGATTAGGAACCATAAACGCATTTTCCTCATTGGGATAAATGGTATTGATGCTTTGGTTTCATAAGAAAAACTTCTCTTTATACCATTTTTAGAATGAAAGTTCATCTTTCAATTGGGATAAATACGGATTCACAAAATAATTCCCTTTCTTTTAATGATTAGGCACCATAAGTTCATTCTCCTTATTAGGAAAAATGAATTGATGCTTTGGTTTTATAAGAAAAACTTTACTTCCACCATTTTGTAGAATCAAAGTTCGTTTATCAATTAGGATAAACACGAGTTCACGTAACAATCTCCTTTGTTTTCATGGTTAGGAACCATTAACAAATTCAACTCATTGAGGTAAATGATATTGATTCTTTTTTTTCATAAGAAAAACTTCTGTTTCTACCAATTTTAGAATTCAAGTTCATCTTTCAATTGGTATAAACATAGATTCACATAATAATCTCCTTCCTTTCAATGATTGGGCACCACAAATTTATTCTCCTCATTGAAAAAAATGAAGTGATGCTTTGGTTTTATAAGAACAACTTCTTTTCCTACCATTTTTTAGAATTAAAGTTCGTATTTCAATTGGGATAAACATGCATTAACATAATAATGTCCTTTCTTTTAATGATTGGGCACCACAAATTCTTTTTGCTCATTGGAATAAACGAATTGATGCTTTCTTTTCATTAGAAAAACTTCACTTACGAGCATTTTTTGGAGCCAAAGTTTGTTTATCAACTGGGATAAACATGGATTCAAGTAATAATCTCCTTTGTTTCCGTGATTAGGAACCATAAACACATTCTCCTCGTTGGGATAAATGATATTGAAGCTTTGGTTTCATGAGAAGAACTTCTTTTTCTACCAATTTTTGAATTATAGTTTATCTTTCAAACGAGATATACACGGATTCATATATTAATCTCCTTTTTTTAATGATTGGGCACCAAATATTTATTCCCCTTATTGAGATAAATGAATTGATGCTCTGGTTTCATTAGAACAACTTCTCTTTCTACCATATTTTTAAATCAAAGTTCATCATTCAAATAGTATAAACATGGATTCACATAATAATCTCCTATCTTGTAATGATTGGGCACCACAAATTCATTCTTGTCATTGGGATAAATGAATTGATTCTTTGACTTCATAAGAAAAATTTCTCTTTCTACCATTTTTAGAATTAAGTTCATCTTTCAATTGGCATAGACATAGATTCACATAATAATCTCCTTCCTTTTAATGATTGGACACCCTAAATTCATTCCCCTCACTGGAATAAATGAAATGATGCTTTGGTTTCATAAGATAAACTTCACTTCACACCTTTTTTCACAATCAAAGTTTGTCTATCAATTTGGATAAACACAGGTTCATGTAATAATCTCTTTTGATTTCATGATTAGGAGCTATAAACACATTCTCCTCGTTGGGAAAAATGATATTGATGCTTTGGTTTCATAAGAAGTTCTCTTTCGACCAATTTTAGAATTAAAGTTCATATTTCAAAAAGGATAAACATGGATTCACATAATAATCTCCTTGTTTTAATGATTGGGCACACAAATTCATTCCCCTCATTGGGATAAATGAATTAATGCTTTGGTTTCAAAAGAAAAATTTGACTTCCCACCACTTTTGAGAATCAAAGTTCATTTATCAGTTGGGAAAACACGAATTCACACAATAATCTCCTTTGTTTTCATGATTAGGAACCATAAACACATTCTCCTCATTGGGATAAATGATATTGAAGCTTTGGTTTCATGAGAAAAACTTCTTTTTCTACCAATTTTTGAATTATAGTTTATCTTTCAACGGGATATACACGGATTCATATATTAATCTCTTTTCTTTTAATGAATGGGCACCAAATATTTATTCCCCTCATTGAGATAAACGAATTGATGCTTTGGTTTTATTAGAACAACGTCTCTTTCTACCATATTTTTAAATCAAAGTTCATCATTCAAATAGTATAAACATGGATTCACATAATAATCTCCTTTCTTGTAATGATTGGGTACCATAAATTCATTCTCGTCATTGGGATAAATAAATTGATGCTTTGACTTCATAAGAAAAACTTCTCTTTCTACCATTTTTAGAATTAAAGCTCATCTTTCAATTGGCATAAACACAGATTCACATAATAATCTTCTTCCTTTTAATGATTGGATACCCTAAATTCATTTCCCTCACTGGAATAAATGAATTGATGCTTTGGTTTCATAGGATAAACTTCACTTCCCACTTTTTTTCAAAATCAAAGTTTGTCTGTCAATTGGGATAAACACGGGTTCATGTAATAATCACTTTTGATTTCATGATTAGGAGCTATAAACACATTCTCCTCGTTGGGAAAAATGATATTGATGCTTTGGTTTCATAAGAAGAAGTTCTCTTCTAACCAATTTAAGAATTAAAGTTCATATTTCAAAAAGGACAAACACGGATTCACATAATAATCTCTTTTTTTTTAATGATTGGGCACACAAATTCATTCCCCTCATTAGGATAAATGAATTATTGCTTTGGTTTCAAAAGAAAAACTTGACTTCCCACCACTTTTTAGAATCAAAGTTCATCTATCAGTTGAGATAAACATGAATTTACACAATAATCTCTTTTGTTTTCATGATTAGGAACATAAACACATTCTCCTCATTGGGATAAATGATATTTACACTTTGGTTCCCTAAGAAAAACTTCTCTTTCTACCATTTTTAGAATTAAAGCTTGTCTTTCAATTTGGATAAACATGGATTCGCATAATAATCTCATTTCTTTTAATGATTTGGCACCCTAAATTTATTCTCCTCATTGGGTTATAAGAACTGATGCCTCGGTTTCATAAGAAAAGCATCACTTCCCACCTTTTTTTAGAATCAAAGTTCATATTTCAAATCGGATAAACACGGACTCATGTAATAATCTCTTTCGTTTCCATGATTAGGAACCATAAACCCACTCTCTTCATTTGGATAAATGATATTGATGCTTTGGTTTCATAAGAAAAACTTCTTTTTTTATCTTTTTTAGAGTTAAAGTTCGTCTTTCAATTGAGATAAACACGTATTCATATAACAATCTCCTTTCTTTTAATAATTACACACCATAAATTCATTCTCCTTATTGGGGTAAATGAATTGATGCTTTCGTTTCAAAAGAAAAACTTTACTTCCCACCACTTTTTAGAATCAAAGTTCATCTATCAATTGGGATAAACACGAATTCATGTAATAATCTCCTTTGTTTTCGTGGTTAGGAACCATAAACACATTCAACTCATTGGAATAAATGATATTGATGCTTTTTTTTCTTGAGAAAAATGTTTCTTTCTACCAATTTTAGAATTAAAGTTCATCTTTTAATCTAGATAAACACGGATTCACAAAATAATCTCCTTTCTTTTAATGATTAGGCTCCACAAATTCAATTCTTCTCATTAAGAATAATGAAGTGATGCTTTAGTTTCATAAGACCAACTTCTCTATCTACCATATTTTAAAATTAAATTTCATATTTCAATTAGGATAAACAAGCATTTACATAATAATCTCATTTCTTTTAATGATTAGGCACCACAAAATCATTCTCCTTATTGGGATAAACGAACTGATGCTTTGGTTTCTTAAGAAAAACTTCACTTACCACCATTTTTCAGAATCAAAGTTCATCAATCAATTAGGATAAACATGGACAAATGCAATAATCTCCTTCGTTTTCATGATTAGAAACCATAAACACATTCTCCTTATTAGGATAAATGATATTGATGCTTTGGTTTCATAAGAAAAACTTCTCATTCTACAAATTTTAGAATTAAAGTTCATCTTTCAAATGGGATAAACACGGATTCTCGTAATAATCTTTTTTCTTTAAATGATTGGGTACCATAAATTCATTCTCTTTATTGGGATAAATAAATTGATGCTTTGGTTTCATAAGAAAAACTTTACTTCCCACCACTTTTTAGAATCAAAGTTCATCTACCAATTAGGAAAAACACAGATTTATATAATAATCTCCTTTGTTTTCATAGTTAGGAACCATAGACACATTTAACTCATTAGGATAAATGATATTAATGCTTTTGTTCATAAGAAAAACTTCTCTTTCTACCAATTTTAGAGTTAAAGTTCATCTTTTAATCGGGATAAAAATGGATTCACATAATAATCTCCTTTCTTTTAATGATTGGGCACTACAAATTTATTCTCTTTATTGGAAAAAATGAAGTGATGCTTTGGCTTCATAAGAATAAATTCTCTTTCTACCATTTTTAAAATTAAAGTTCATTTTTTAATTGGGATAAACACTGATTTACGTAATAATCTCACTTCTTTTAATGATTGGGCACCCCAAATTCTTTCTCCTTATTTGGATAAATGAATTTATGCTTCGGTTTCAGAAGAAAAACCTCCCTTTCTCCCATTTTTGTAATTAAACTTCATCTTTCAATTGGTATAAACATCGATTCACACAATAATCTCCTTTCTTCTAATGATTGTGCACCAAAATTCATTCTCCTCGTTGGAAAAAATGAAATGATGCTTTGGTTTCATCAGAACAACTTCTCTTTCTACCATTTTTTCAAATTAAAGTTCATATTTTAATTGAGATAAACACAGATTCATATAATAATCTCTTTTCTTTTAATGATTGGTCACCCTAAATTCATTCCCCTTATTAGGATAAATGAATTGATGCTTTGGTTTCATAAGAAAAACTTCACTTCCAGCCTTTTTTTGGAATCAAAGTTTGTCCATCAATGGAGATAAACATGGACTTATGTAATAATCTCTTTCATTTTCATGATTAGGAACCATAAACACATTCTCTTCATTAGGGTAAATGATATTGATGCTTTGGTTTGATAAGAAAAACTTTACTTCCCACCATTTTTTAGAATCAAAGTTCGTCTATCAAAAGGGAAAAACATAGATTGACGTAATAATCTCCTTTGCTTTCATGGTTAGGGACCAATAAACACATTCAGCTCATTAGGAATGATATTGATGCTTTTTTCGTAAGAAAAACTTCTCTTTCTACCAATTTTAGAGTTAAAGTTCATCTTTTAATCGGGATAAACACGGACTCATATAATAATCTCCTTTCTTTTAATGATTGGGCACGACAAATTCATTCTCCTCATTAGAAAAAATGATGTGATACTTTGGTTTCATAAGAACAACTTCTCTTTCTACCATTTTTTAAAATAAAAGTTCATATTTCAATTGGGATAAACACTGATTCACATAATAATCTCGTTTCTTTCAATGATTAGTCACCCCAAATTCATTCTCCTCATTAGGATAAATGAATTGATGCTTTGGTTTCATAAGAAAAACTTCACTTCCCACCTTTTTTTGGAATCAAAGTTCATCCATCAGTTGAGGTAAACATGGACTCATGTAATAATCTCCTTCGTTTTCATGATTAGGGACCATAAACACATTCTCCTCATTAGGATAAATGATATATATGCTTTGGTTTCATAAGAAAAACTTCTCTTTCTACCAGTTTTAGAATTAAAATTCATCTTTCAATTGGGATAAATGCGGATTCATGTAATACTCTCCTTTCTTTAAATGATTGGGCACCGCAAGTTCATTCTCCTTATTGGGATAAAGGAATTGATGCTTTGGTTTCATAAGAAAAACTTATACTTCCCACCACTTTTTAGAATCAGCGTTCGTCTATCAACTAGGAAAAACATAGATTGATGTAATAATCTCCTTTGTTTTCATGGTTAGGAACCAATAAACACATTCAACTCATTAGGATAAATGATATTGATGCTTTTTTTCATAAGAAAAACTTCTTTTTCTACCAATTTTAGAGTTAAAGCTCATCTTTTAATTAGGATAAACACGGATTCACATAATAATCTCTTTTCTTTTAGTGATTGTGCACCACAAATTCATTCTCCTCATTGGAAAAAATGAAGTGATGCTTTGGTTTCAAAAGAACAACTTCTCTTTCTAACATTTTTTAAAATTAAAGTTCATATTTCAATTGGGTTAAATATAGATTCACATAATAATCTCCCTTCTTTTAATGATTGGTCACCCCAAATTTGTTCTCCTCATTGGGATAAATGAATTGATGCATTCACTTCATAAGAAAAGCTTCACCTCCTACCTTTTTTTGGAATCAAAGTTTGTCCATCAATTGAGATAAACGTGGACTCATGTAATAATCTCCTTCGTTTTCATGATTACAAACCATAAACACATTCTACTCATTGGGATAAATGATATTGATGCTTTGGTTTCATAAGAAAAACTTCTCTTTTACCATTTTTAGAATTAAAGTTCTTCTTTCAATTGGGATAAACACGAATTCACGTAATAATCTCTTTTCTTTAAATAATTGGGCACAACAGATTCATTCTCCTTATTGAGATAAATGAATTAATGCTTTGGTTTAGTTAGAAAAACTTTACTTCCCACCACTTTTTAGAATCAAAGCTCGTCTACCAACTGGGAAAAACACAGATTGACGTAACAATCTCCTTTGTTTTCATGGTTAGAAACAAATAAATACATTCAACTCATTAGGAAAAATGATATTGATGCTTTTTTTCGCAAGAAAAACTTCTCTTTCTACCAATTTTAGAGCTAAAGTTCATCTTTTAATCAGGATAAACACGGATTCACATAATAATCTCCTTTCTTTTCATGACTGGGCACCACAAATTCATTCTTCTCATTGGAAAAAATGAAGTGATGCTTTGGTTATAACAATAATTTCTCTTTCTACCATTTTTTAAAATTAAAGTTCATATTTCAATTGGGATAAACATAGATTCAGATAATAATCTCATTTCTTTTAATGATTGGTAACCCCAAATTTATTCTCCTCATTGGCATAAATGAATTAATGCTTTGGTTTCATAATAAAAACTTCACTTCCTACCATTTTTTGGAATCAAAGTTCATCCATCAATTGAGATAAACATGGACTCACTGTAATAATGTCCTTTCTTTTCATGATTAGGAACCATAAACACATTCTCCTCATTGGGATAAATGATATTGATGCTTTGATTTCATAAGAAAAACTTCTCTTTCTACCATTGTTAGAATTAAAGTTCATCTTTCAATTGGGATAAACATGGATTCACGTAATAATCTCTTTTCTTTAAATGATTAGGCACCATAAATTCATTTTCCTTATTGGGATAAAGGAATTGATGCTTTGGTTTCATAAGAAAAGCTCCACTTTTCACCTTTTTTTCGAATTAAAGTTCGTCCATCAATTGAGATAAACATGGACTCATTGTAATAATCTCCTTCCTTTTCATGATTAGGAACCATAAATACATTCTCTTTATTGGGTAAATGTATTGATGCTTTGGTTTGATAAGAAAAACTTCTCTTTCTACCATTGTTAGAATTAAAGTTCATCTTTAATTGGGACAAACATGAATTCACTTAATAATCTCCTTTTTTTAAATGATTAGACACCATAAATTCATTCTCCTTATTGGGATAAAGGAATTGATGCTTTGGTTTCATAAGAAAAGCTTCACTTTTCACCTTTTTTTGGAATCAAAGTTCATCCATCAATTGAGATAAACATGGACTCATTGTAATAATCTCTTTCCTTTTCATGATTAGGAACCATAAACACATTTTCCTTATTGGGATAAATGATATTAATGCTTTGGTTTCATAAGAAAACTTCTCTTTCTATCATTTTTAGAATTAAAGTTCATCTTTCAATTGGGACAAACATGAATTCACGTAATAATCTCCTTTCTTTAAATGATTGGGCACCATAGATTCATTCTCCTTATTAGGAAAAATGAATTGATACTTTGGTTTCAAAAGAAAAGCTTCACTTCCCACCTTTTTTTCGAATCAAAGTTCGTCCATCAATTGAGATAAACATGGACTCATGTAATAATCTCCTTTATTTTCGTGATTAGTAACCACAAACACATTCTCTTCTTTGGGATTAAGGATATTGATGCTTTGGTTTCATAAGAAAACTTCTCTTTCTATCATTTTTTGAATTAAAGTTTGTCTTTCAATTGGGACAAACATGAATTCACATAATAATCTCCTTTCTTCAAATGATTGGGCACCACAGATTCATTCTCCTTATTAGGATAAATGAATTGATGCTTTGGTTTCATTAGAAAAACTTTACTTCCCACCACTTTTTAGAATCAAAGTTCGTCTGCCAATTGGGAAAAACACAGATTGACGTAATAATCTCTTTTGTTTTCATGGTTAGGAATCAATAAACACATTCAACTCATTAGGATAAATGATATTGATGCTTTTTTTTGTAAGAAAAACTTTTCTTTCTACCAATTTTACAATTAATGTTCATCTTTTAATCGGAAAACGCGGATTCACATAATAATCTCCTTTCTTTTAATGATTGGGCACCACAAATTCATTCTCTACATTGGAAAAAAATGAAGTGATGCTTTGGTTTCATAACAACAACTTCTCTTTCTACCATTTTTTAAAATTCAAGTTCATATTTCAATTGGGATAAACACAGATTCAGATAATAATCTTCTTTCTTTTAATGATTGGTAACCCTAAATTTAATCTACTCATTGGATAAATGAATTGATACTTCGGTTTCATAAGAAAAGCTTCACTTCCCACCATTTTTTGGAATCAATGTTCATCCATCAGTTCATAAGAAAAGCTTCACTTCCCACCATTTTTTGGAATCAAAGTTCATCCATCAATTAAGATAAACATGGACTCATGTAATAATATTGTTCATCCATCAGTTGAGATAAACATGGACTCATGTAATAATCTTCTTCGTTATCATCATTAGGAACCATAAAAACATTCTCCTCATTAGGATAAATGATATTGATGCTTTGGTTTCATAAGAAAAACTTCTCTTTTTACCATTTTTAGAATTAATGGTCATCTTTCAATTGGGATAAACACGGATTCATGCAATAATCTCCTTTGTTTAAATGATTGGGCACGACAAATTCATTCTCCTTGTTGGGATAAATGAATTGATGCTTTGGTTTCATAAGAAAAACTTTGCTTCCCACCACTTTTTAGAATCAAAGTTCATCTATCAATTGTAAAAACATGGATTGACATAATAATCTCCTTTGTTTTCATGATTAGGAACCATAAATACATTCTCCTCATTGGGATAAATGAAACTGATGCTTTGGTTTCAAAAGAAAAACTTTTCTTTCTACCATTTTTAGAATTAAAGCTCGTCTTTCAATTGGAATAAACATGGATTCACGTAATAATCTCCTTTCCTTAAACGATTGGGCACCATAGATTCATTCTCCTTATTGGGATAAATGAATTGATGCTTTGGTTTCATAAGAAAAGCTTCACTTCCCACCTTTCCTTGGAATCAAGGTTCGTCCATCAATTAAGATAAACATGGACTCGTGTAATAATTTCCTTCATTTTCATGATTAGGACCCATAAACACATTCTCCTTAATGGGATAAATGATATTGATGCATTGGTTTCATAAGAAAAACTTCTCTTTCTACCATTTTTAGAATTAGAGATCATTTTCCAATTGGGACAAACACGGATTCACGTAATAATCTCCTTTCTTTAAATGATTGGGCACCACAGATTCATTGTCCTTATTGGGAAAAATGAATTCATGCTTTGGTTTCATAAGCAAAGCTTCATTTCCCACCTTTTTCTGGAATCAAAGTTCATCCATCAATTGAGATAAACACGGACTCATATAATAATCTCCTTCATTTTCATGATTAGGAAGCATAAACACATTCTCCTCATTGGGATTAAGCATATTGATGCTTTGGCTTCATAAGAAAAACTTCTGTTTTCACCATTTTTAGAATTAAAGTTCATCATTCAATTATGATAAATATGAATTCATGTAATAATCTCTTTTCTTTAAATTATTGGGAACCACAGATTCATTCTCCTTATTGGAAAAAATGAAGTGATGCTTTGGTTTCATAAGAACAACTTCTCCTTCTACCATTTTTAGAATTAAAGTTCGTCTTTCAATTGGGATAAACACAGATTCACGTAATAATCTTCTTTCTTTAAATGATTGGGCACCACAGATTCATTCTCTTTATTGGGAAAAATGAATTAATGCTTTGGTTTCATAAGAAAAGCTTCACTTCCCACCTTTTTTTGGAATCAAGTTCGTCCGCCAACTAAGATAAACATGGACTCATGTAATAATCTCCTTCATTTTCATGATTAGGAACCATAAACACATTCTCCTCAT